>JABUQX010066602.1:75000-77278 GCA_015478945.1 Trachelipus rathkii | reverse complement strand
CAATATCATACTCTGTAACTATTTCTTGAAACTCTTTGCCTAAAAATTCTGAACCTTTATCTGACCACATCAATTGAGGATATCTATTATCCTCATTTATAATTTCTCTGACTGCAGCAGCAACAGTTTTTGACTTTTTATCCTTTAAAACCTTTAACCAATAATACCGTGGAATATAACAGTCTATCACAAAAAGGAATGTATTGATACCTTGCATTGTAAACTTTAATATTTTATCATTCGGTCAAATCAAGGTTGCCATACATTATCTAAGTGGGGGCTATGGTTGTTTTCCTTGTAGGAAATTTTTTTCGTATAGGTTTTAGGCGTAAAAAGCATCTCACCCTTGTAAAATAATTTTCATTCTTTTGTTATTTATTATGGAGGAAACCTTGGAGCGAACCTTGAAGCCTTACCATAATGTAAGGCTGTTTCACATCAAAGTAATATTTTATCGACCGCCTCCTTAGCCTCCATAACTCACAATGACATTATCAATAAAAAAATATTCATTTATACTGATAGGGGATATAAAAACCGAATGGTCTATATGAATATTTTATTTTCGAATAACAATAATTTAACTATTTGAAGGATTACCAAATCTAAAAAGAAATAACAGCATGGTATACTAGAAGATAACAGTAGGTTATATATCATAGATTAAAATTACAGAAACAATATCATATAAATGTACAATATAATATGATAGGAACTAATCCATTTTGAGCGAATATGGATTTTTCTTATTCTTCCTGCACTTGAACGTAATGTACTTCTACCTTATGCTATCTTATCTGTCTGATGCAAAGAAGTACCAGAGGGACTCGCATCTGGTCTAGGAGTCATTGGAATATTATCCAGTTCCGTTAATACTTTGTTTATGTCTGGATTAAGTTTCTCGGGAAATTATGTTTGAAGTTCTTGTCTTGATCTGTTCCATCCTCCAGGAAGCCTTCTCCATCAACGGCGAGAGATCAGATAGCAAGTCAACATAGTCTCGATCCTGGTATTGTTTCTTCTGCCGTCAATGAATGATTTGACCGAGTTTCATTATCCAGGGTAGCTGATTCTTTAAAATCTTATATAGAGGCTAAACCCGTTTTCTATTCCGTCATGTGGTAAGCTTTCCTTAGAGCTATATGTTTAAAATTAACTCTCTTTTCACTCAATCTAGTATCTGGTGTGGAGCTGAATCTTCCTTAGTGAATTTCGTAAACACTTTTAGATCTATCTAATTTTTGTATGCATTTTTGATATAGGATTCTTTTTCATGAATGTTAACATCAGAGTTTAATATATGGTATGCAGTTCCTTCTCGTAATTATTTATCTGTTCAACTTGCGGATCATATAAACTCAAAGGCTGCTGTTAAATCAATGGTTGATAAGGGTTATAACCGATCTGTTCAGCTGAGGGTTTTGGAATTAGGCTTTCGAATGTTTGTTGTTGTTGTTGTTGCTTATTGTTGTTGTTGTTGTCTGTTGTTGTTGTTGTTGTTGTTGTTGTTGTTGTTGTTCGTTGTTGTTGTTGGTTTGTTGTGTTCGTTTGTTGTGTTGGTTGTTGTGTGTTGTTGATGTTTGTTGTTGTTGTTTGTTGATCGCTTGGTGTAAGAGTAGGTTCCTGTATTGATAGCTTGTCAACTTCTCTATATCGCTTGTAGGGTATAAAACCATACCTCTTCATCTTGAGTCAAGCCACTTGGTTATCACAAGGGTGCTTATAACGAAAAGAGTAAAGGTAGGAACATACGACCCACCTTTCTGTACTAGCTTCTTTTTATTTTTGTAATTTTGTATTACGTTACCGGCAAGTTTTTTAATGATGTTTCTATGAACGTAGCTTTACCTTCTGAGGTCTGTTTTAAAGGAACATTTCCTTTTATAAGATTTCAGGCATACTTCTTGCTATTACATTTGTATAAATTTTTTCGATCTTTCGCAGATCATTTACGTTTTTCAAGAAGGTTTAGGTTTTTAAGAATTTTCTCCATACAGAAGGTTAAATATGCTGCTAAACTAGAGTACTCATTATTCATGTATGTACATACTGTCTCAATCTCGTTAGGCAAGATATTTGTACGAAGTAACCTATGCGTGTTCTTAGGATGAAGCTCACAGAGTAAATAACCGTGAGGGATAGAGGTAACTTCTTTATATACTTTTAGGAACTCTTTACGTTAGTAGGGAACATTTTGGTAGCCACAACATTGACCTGACTCCATATCCCTTCTTTGCCCAAACAAAATTAAATACTGTGTGTTTAAAGACACATCCCG
>JABUQX010066602.1:65000-70000 GCA_015478945.1 Trachelipus rathkii | reverse complement strand
TTGTGAACAGTTAACTTAGCGGGATCAGATTGTACGCTAGCCTTGTGAGGTGGTTGACTATATCCTCACTAGTCAAAGTACAGTTTCTAAAATTTGCCCATATTATTATATTTTAATTAATTATATTATTATATTATTAGTTACTTCATTCATTATTATTATTATTAATTATTATTATTATTATTATTATTATTATTATTATTATTATATTATTATTATTATTCATTATCATTATCATTATCATTATTATTATTATTATTATTATTATTATTATTATGTATTATTATTATTATTATTATTATTATTATTATTATTATTATTATTATTATATTATTATTATATTATTATTATATCAATTATTATATTTATTATTATATTTAATAAGATTGAATTAATAAATTCATGTCCAAAAAAAATTTCTTTTCTATAGTGGAGCAAATTATTGCATCAAAGAAATGCTTTTTTGCTTTTACAAAAATTCTCTATCCGCAAAATGCAAAGCCTTACAAAACATATTTAGCCTATGGTTGTATAAAAGTATTGAATAAGGTGTCATGAAATTTAGTAAAACGAGTGATCTAGGATTGGTCAATTCTTCTTTTTTTGTGTGTTTTATTATTTTATCAGAAACAAAGTTAAAACAACTAAATTTTCACAAATATTAGTCCTTTACTTAACTTTCGTTGTGTGATTTTACAAAAAAGGTATTTATTTAACTTTCTACTTGGTTTCAATAACTAATCTAATTAGAAAAAAAAGTTCCAATCTTTGACGCCATGAGCGTTGGTGTCCATTGTGTTCGATTTAGTAAGTTTTAAAATAAAATCGGCTTTAAAAGCTTAACTGGAAGCTGATAATCAACAAAGCCTATATGATAATGTATATATATATACTATATATATATATAATATTATATATATTATATATATATATATTAATATATATATATATATATATTATATATAATATATATATATATAAATATATATATATAATATAATATATAAATATATATATATATATCATATATTATATGGGAAAATTTCACTTTTTAAAATGCACCTTTCGAATCACGAAAAATTTTTTGTTCAAAAAAATTTCTAAGTTCGAAAAGTTAAGTTAAGTTAAGTTTTTAAGAAAATTGTTTTAGTGGCCAAGCTTCTGGCATAATTCCAGAAGCTTGCTTTTAACAAATTTTCTTAAAATAACTTTTCTTAACTTAACTTTTCTGAACTTAAATTTTTTTAACTTAAATTTTCGGTGATTCGAAATTTTCTTTAAAAAACTGCAATTTTCCCATATAATAGTAATAATATATATATTATATATATATATATATATAATATATATATATATATATAATATATATTATAATATTACTATATATATACTATGATACTGGCATTATATATATATCTTACCGTAACCTGTTAACTATAAATATATCTCCGATGTCCGCGTGACGTCAGACGCATACGTCACAGTCTCCGAGGCTGTAACTGTGACGTCATGTGTAGTTGTCATATATTATTTTAGAGATTATAATATCATATATATATATATTATATATAATATTATATATATATATATATAATTATAATATATATTTTATATATATATATATATTATTATAATATATATATATATATAATATAAATATTATATATAATATATATATATATTATATATATATATATAATATATATAATATATACTATTAGTATATAATATATATATATCATATATATATATATAATATATATATAACCTATATATATATATATATATATATATATTATATATTATATATATATATATATATATATATATATGTATATATATTATAGTAAATCAAATGTCAAGGGTTTTGAGATTTATAGAGTACGAATAGATTGTTGCGAATAAATGTCCCAAAAGTACTCATTTTTAGGATTTATTGTTTTTTGGGGTATATCACTAACGAATACCCACGGGTAGTCCGCCCCAATGTCAGGAGTCGGGGTCTCTCGGTCTCTAGGTGGACTACAGGGGGGACTAATCCCCCCCTCCGGGGATGGTCTCCCATAACCCCCGCTCTTTGGTCTTTGGGTGTCGCGGGGGTTCCTCCGACCATCCCCTTCGGGGTATGAAACGTCCCCCCCTCCGTCCCCCATCGGCTCGAGCCCCTAAAAAGGGTAAATACTCCATTTTAGGGGGCTCGTTGACTCACTGTGCCGAAAAGTAGCCCTAAACTTTACTGATCCACTGTGCCGTAAAACTAGCCCCATTTTTACTGGATATAGTTATATATATAATATATATATATATATATATATATATATATATATATATATATATATATATATATATATATATATATATATATATATATATATATATATATTAAAGTACTTACAATTCATGGATAGTGTCAACTGTATACATTTTAGTACAACTATGGGCATTGCAATAAAATTTAAATTTTTCTCCAACTCTTAGTATTGAACATTCTTTAAAACATTTCTCACATCTCTTTTGTTGCAAAATTAGGTTGAAATGTTTTAAAAAACCTAGCAAACTCCAATCGTTTTGGCATATATGAAACAAATCACTTACATTTATTTCTAAACTTTGCTCTGACAAGTTCACTTAACACATGCGACGCATATAAACTTTGTAAGTATACTGATCCGATTTTTTTTATTGTATTATATCTATAACAAATAATCGATTTACAACTAATCGATTTACAACTAATCGATTTAACATTATATATATATATATATTATAATCTATATATATATATATATATATATATATATATATTATATTATTATATAGATATATATATATATATTATAAGTATATTGTATAATATATATAATATATATATATATATATATAGTATATATATAATATAATCTATATAATAATATATATATATATATATTATAATCTCGAAATATATGAACAACTACAATGCGTCACAAGTTTACAGCCTCGGAGACTGTGACGTGTGCGTCTGACGTCACGCGGACATCGGAGATATATTTATAGTTAACAGGTTACGGTAAGATATATATACCAATGCCCATAGGTGGGCACGATAACGAAAAATGTTATCGCGATAACCGATAAATCAATAACCGAAAAACCTTATCATGATAACCGATAGTCCGATTAACTCCGTGATAAAAATAATCGTCGATAAGGGCGATAACCGATAAATCGATAAATCAAAATTTTTATGTATTTAATTTTATTATACTAAAATGTTAAAAAAAACACGACTTTGGTTTTTAAAGAAAAGTGTTAAAAAAAATTGTATTACATCTTCTTTTCATCTATTTT
Organism: Trachelipus rathkii; assembly: GCA_015478945.1. Taxonomy (NCBI): domain Eukaryota; kingdom Metazoa; phylum Arthropoda; class Malacostraca; order Isopoda; family Trachelipodidae; genus Trachelipus; species Trachelipus rathkii. The sequence goes on along the minus strand of JABUQX010066602.1, from coordinate 66,670 downwards.
AAAGATTATAACATAAAATTTTCTGTTTCTTTACCGACACGTACCCAGAAAATATGGGAATGTTGCTACTTCCTTTATATAACTTGTAAAACTTTGGATATCTTATAAATAAATTTATTTTTTTCCTTTGCTTCTCAGTTTTTTTTAATAATAAAATTTTTTTTCTAATGTTATGTCTGTGTTATAGATTCTATAATGTATGTAAAAGCCAAAGATAAAGTTAATTAAGGATTTGAAATGAAATCAAAGAATTAGTTAATTTGGCAATTTGATCAATATAAAAATAAATCTAGCTTCTGGCTTTTCTGCAGCTTTTGTAATGTCCCCTTCAAAACATGAGCATAAAAAAGTTTTCATCTGACAGAGAATTCCTCTAGCTCTGTAGATATCTTTGCCAAGGGGGAACAATGTCGCTCCCATCGCAGGCTCTAGAACGGCATTGGCAGTATTGTAAACTTATTTAAAGAGATCCAATGAACACCTGTTCTCATTGTTAAAAGCAAAGCAGATCTACAGGCTGTTGTCGATTTCGCCTGAAAGCCACCTATTTACAATGAGAGGCAGCTTACTCTTGATTGATCTTTGGTGACCGTTGAACTTGAGTTAGTTCAGTGTAATCATCAGCATCACAGATGCTTGAGTAGTAGTTCTTCTCTTCCATGTCCTCTCCATCGCTGCTGCTGGTACTGTTGGCATTCTCGAGTTCGGTACGCCTCAATAACTCTTCCACCTTCTTCTCCATCAGGGCCTTGACCTCTGACTTTTTGGCCATTGTTTCTTCAAAAGCCCTCATCCACATCAGGCGAAACTTGGGTTGGAAGGCAGTGGCCAGAAGGTACTTCTCATCTTCAAAGGAGCTGGAGAACTCTTTGTCTATGACGTCAAGCAGGGTATTGACCAAGGGTCGCAGGACTGGAGATTGGCATTGGTCCTTCAGTCAAATCACTTTTTTTTGGGTCACAATGAGGGCTGGCGGATCTAAGGCAGCCAGATAGCGACTGTTTCTCTCTTGGATTGATCCAGTGCAGAACGGCGCTGGTGACCAGACCTGATAGATGAAAAAGAAATATGTTTAGTTTAAAACCTAGTTTTAAATGGAAGCGTTACTCTGCATTAGCTAAAATTAGTAAAAAGATCATAAAGAATTTGAATAACGTCTCGCTAATATTTAGTTTATTTACCCTAGCATATTCTGACTTAATGTCAATATATATATATATATATATATATAGTGATTCAAATATATATATAAAATTATATATATATATATATATATATATAAGTATATATATATACTAATATTATATAATATATATATATATATATATATAAATATATATATATATATATATATATATAATATTATATATATATATATATATATAAATTATTATATATATATATTCATACAGAGTCGATTCAAAATTATTGGTAAAGAATTTGTTGGTAACTGAAATAAGAATGCAAATATAAAGGCAAAAGTTCTTATAAGGTATGACGTAATGTGCTTAGTTTTCCGTCTGGCTGTCTGTATGTGTTTTTAACTAAATATCTTGTATCTACGAAAGTAGTTACACAACTCTAATTTAAAAAATGGCGGAACGTTAAAAGTATTTGAAGAACGAAATAACTCCATTCAGGAATAGGAGGTGTAATAAACATATTATATT
>JABUQX010066602.1:50000-55000 GCA_015478945.1 Trachelipus rathkii | reverse complement strand
TTTTTTATAAAATTTTTCTTAAAAACGTTTGCATTGCAATCAATTTCTTGAATAAAGTTCGAATATGATTATAAAAATATTCAGTAAAAATTCAAACCCAAAAAAAGCTTTTAATATATTACTATAAGAGAGTATTCAAGGGTACATCAACCAACTACCCATGAAGGGGAGGAGCAAGCAGTAGAAGAAGAGATAACTACTAGTACATCAGATCCTCTCGCTTTATATTGGTGACTCTGGAAGTTGAACACCATCTCTCTTCAGCAGCAGTTCCTGGCAAGCAGAAGCCCCTCTCCTACGGTGCTGCAAGCTGCTGTCTCTCTTCTACGGTGTCGCAAGCAGCAGTCTCTTTCCTATGGTAATACAAGCAGCATTCTCTCTCATACAGTGACAGAAGCAGATTTTTCTCCTATGGTAGCCCAAGCAGACGACCACCAGCCACAGACGCCAGAATAAGAACACCCTCACTGTGGTTAAGATGCTGCCTCCCAAAGCCGTAGAACCCTTAGCAAGAAGCCAGGTAGAAGAAAAATAATCCTCGCCTTCGAGAGCACCTTTTCAAGAAGATGCTTTCGGAAGCCAACCCTACAGGGAGTTCGTCGCAATAAAAGGAAGATTCAAGAAGAAGATGCAAGCACACTACCTTTATTACGTAGCTGGTCTCTCGGAAAAAGGAAGCGGACAGCAAACAGTAGCAATTCTCAGCAGCTGACTAGATCGTAGAAGAAAAATCCAGCATTGTGATGACGCGACCATGAGTCACTCGGTTAATATCCAGACCAACCAGCTTCAGTTAGACACGGCTGATTCCGTCATCACTCACTTCGGTTTAAAGATGTTACACTCACGAAAATCTTAAAGCAACAATCAGTCTGATGAAGACTGGAACAAGTCATATCGTTATTCCCAGGTCTCCCAGCCTCAATGTAAAATGACTATTTCCTTCAACCCTTATATCAATTTCAAATGTTAAAAAACGAAGAAACTTCAAGTGGCACACAAATCGGTGAAGATAGGAGCATTAGGCACTCAGTTAATATGCAGGTCTACCAACCTCAGTCTAAAGTGACTGGTTCCGTCGACAATAGAATAACTAACTACTCTCTCTGCGGAAGGACACACCGATTATATCTTCAAATGAACTCTTCCATTTTGTCTCTTCAGCTCTGGTTCAAATAGAGAAACGATTCATCCATGTATGGAATAAATTTCCTTATAGGTCTATGACAATGAAGGATATTATACCACTGTGACTGTATTATCTTCATTCACGCTGTATTCTTTTTGGTATTCGTACTTTCTTCAATATCGCACCAGAGAGATCAACATAAAGTTTCATGTCTTTCGGACGAGTTTCAGCACCCGGCTGGTCAATCGCCTTCGCAGATGATTCCTATACCGGCTGGTAATTCGTCTTCACAGACGGTTACTCAATCGGATGATGATTCACCTTTCATGAACACCAACTTATCTACTGGGCAACAGGACCAATAATGCATTTTAAAAAATACATGTATTAGGTATTAAAATTAATTTCTCCACTTTTAGTGGCGAAAGTGATATACAGTGCCCATAGTGTCCACAATGCAAGTGTTTGGCGCATGTGATATGTATTACTCATATGTGTTTAAAAAATAATAAATGTTTTGAAGAATGATACATAAAATAGTATAAATTTCCCTAAATAAAAGTTAAGGAAATTATGTTAACTTATTGTATCTAAAAATATTTTTGCATGCTTAAGTTATAAATTATAGCCTTGATTTGTGTTAAATATAGCCTATTTTGTGATATATGTTATGCAAAATGTCTGTTTATTAGAATATAAAGTTTATTTTTTACCATTTGGTATATTATGTTAGGTATTTTGTCAAAAATGAGTTCGCGCTAAAATCTAATTTTCCTTCCCTCCAAAAGTTGATTTCATTGGCAGAATTACCCGAGCTCGACCTTAAAGCAACAAGGTTTTAGTTTATAACATTTTTTATAAAATGTTTCTTAAAAACGTAAGCATTGCAACCAATTTCTTTAAAAAGTTGGAATGTGATTATAATAAATATTCAGTAAAAATTCAAACCAAAAATAAATTTTAATATCATACTACAAGAGTCTTCAAGAGCACACCAAGCAGAAGAAGAAGAAGAAGAGATAATTACTAGCACACCAGCTCCTCCTGCTTTAATATATATATATATATATATATATATATATATATATATATATATATATATATATATATATATATATATATTTTTTCAAAACAATACTAATATATATATATAATATATATATATATATATATATACTTGGTAGCAAACCAAAGTTACCTACTTCGAGAATTAGGCGGTACCGAGGCACCACATAAGGCTGTGCTCATAGATTCGTGAGAGCGAGTGTATCGAAATAGGCTGAGGGGAAACATGTTGTAGATGTTAGAATAGTATATAGCTTGTGTGACCTTTTTCGTTCTTGGTGAAGGGGGTTGTTTTAATGTTTATATAGGGGTGGTCTGTTTGGAGCGATTTAATATAAAATTAGCAGCCTATCATGTCAAGATTTACCTCCATAGGAAGATTTTTTGTTTAAGTTTGTAAGTGGTAGATAAGTTTGGAAAAGAGGCAGTCTGTAATTATTTTCAGAGCTTTATTTTGAACGACCACTAGTTATTGGATGTTGGATTGTGATATTGTACGAGGTTGCGGGCGGGGCGATGCATAGTTTAAGAGGGGACGGACTGAAGTATTGTTTATACTATTGTAAGGGACTCCTCGTGGTGGCCAAAATTTCATCCGGTTAATGTTTTTATCTCCTTTAATTTATGAGAGACTCAATAGGTAATGTTGTTCATGTGGGGGTAAATGTCATGTGTGTATCGAAAGTCAAGCCCCTTATTGTATATTGTTTATTAAAAGGGAGTCTGTTGTTTGAAAGGAAAACTGTTGAATGGGTAATTGACTCTCTTCTGCCAAGTGTGAGTAATGTGGTAGAGGATTTTTGGGGAGAGGGGGGGCATTCTGTTTCTTGCCAGCCATTGTTCTAATCGGTTTATAAATTGCTGTATATTACTATTTGCTCTATTTAGAGGGGGACTTTGGGCTAATTTTATTAGGTCATCAGCATTACTACTGAATTTTATAAGAGGGATGTGGGTTGTGGCAGATCGTGTTTAAAATTATCAAATAGTGTTGATAATAGAATGGCGCCCTGGTGGACTCCGTTGTATAACCTTATAACCTTTATGTGCGAGAGGTGTGTGGCATCCTTGTCTGACACTTTCTGTGCGATCATATAGAAAATTTGCTATTATTTTCTTGTCATTTATGTTTATTTCTGTTTTTAATACTTTGTCAATTAAGAGATGACATGGGTTTATATAAAAATTATTATTTTTGTCTATTGCCACTAGGAGAGTGCGGGTGGATGGTAGATTTTGGTTAAAACTTGTGAGAATGTTTTATGTTAGATCGGTAAGTAGTGTCGTAATGGAGTGTTTTTGACTGAAACCATGTTGTGTATCTGAGTGGGGGATAAAGGGGGAGATTCTATTTAGGATTAACCTTTCGAACCTTCAGAAATTGGAGAGAATAATGATATAGAACTAAATGAAGCTGGGATGTTGGGTAGTTTGTTAAGTTTTAGTATGGGGATATGTGAGTGTTCTAGAATGGTGGGACAATGTTGGTTTTCCAAGCTGTTTTGAATATTTAGGTTAGTATTGCTATGGCTTTAGTTCCAAGGTGTTTGATGTGGGTAATGAATATTTTACGTGAACCTTCTGTTTTGGTATTTTTTGATAGTGTTGAGTACCTCTATCTGAGTCAATGGAAAAACAAGTTTCTTAGTTTTTTTTTTATTTTTTAGTTGTTTGGTTGATAATCTATTGGTTGGAATTGTAAGTATATAGCCAATATTAGTGTGACATTATAAGATTGGACTGATTTTTTGGGCTAAAGATTTTATTGTTTTGTTTACAGATGGCTTCGAGGTTTGGTGGGGCTGTGTTTTTGAAGTGTGTATTTTTTTATTGTTCGGAATATTTTTGTTGTATTGGTTTTATGGTGTAGTGTTTAAGAACACTGTTGCTAGTTTTTATTCTTGTTCATGTTGATTAAGTTGTACGGTATATTCTATTTCTGAGCTATATGATTTTTTTTACAGATTACCACCACTCACGGGCTGGGCCCTTTTCAATTTGATTTGGTTAATTTGGTATGGGTATGGTTGTCTATTTTGTCGGAGGAAGTTTCTTTGCTTTACTTGGGTATCTATTTCTGGGGAAATGTTGGGATTCAAATGTTTGCGGTAACCTTGGGGTATGTATTTTTTTAATGCATTTACATTGGTCTTACTGAAGTGTTGTATTGCTTTGTTAGCAGATGTAATTTTAGCTGTTTCTAAGGATTGCAGTTCTTAATCAGTAAAATGAATATAAGCTTACCAATTTTCTTTCTTATAGTTAGTGTAATTTATTTTAAAGGATATGTGTTATTTATAATATTATTTTCTCGCAATATTATTTATAAAATAAAAATAAAATTTTTAAAATTTTGTATAAATCAGTTCTTATAAATTAAAATTTTTCATTAAATATGCATAATTTATTACTTCCAATAAAGCAAAAATATAATTATTTTATTATGAGAAACTTTACTAATACTTATTTGGAAATATTGGTGCCCTGCGGAGAAAACAGGACACCTTAAAAAAGTTTTAATCTCCTGATAAACCGGAACCGGAATCGGAGATCCGGTGCATCACTAGAATTTAAACTGCTGTCAAAATTATATTATCTAGGTGATTATTAATAGACATTATTATAGTCTCACCCTATGATGAAGTTGGTGTAATCATTTTAAAAGCATTTAATGAAGTATTTTTGTACTGATTGTTGTGTATTAAATATTTGCTTTTCCTAATTGGTGACAGAAAGAGTTACCAAGATAGTGTTGATTCAATACTATGTTTTTGTCCTTGACATATAATTATTTCTGGTAGACATA
>JABUQX010066602.1:20000-45000 GCA_015478945.1 Trachelipus rathkii | reverse complement strand
ATTTTTATTAAGCTGAAACTTATATATTTTTTAATCGTTACACATTTTTTTAAAGATATATTATAGTTTTTGATGTTTTTCATGGAAAATTGATTTTAATCTGCTTTTCTAAAAGCTTTCTTTATCACTTATTTTTGTCTTATCTATAATTTAAAATACGATGGTTTAATCTCTATCTATCTATCTATCTATCTATCTATCTATCCTATCTATCCTAATCTATCTATCTATCTAATATATATATGTAATTATATATATTATTACACTATGATAAAATCTACTATATATTATACTTATCAAATATACCATATATATATATATATATATATATAATATATACTCAAATATATATATAAATAACTAAAAAACTATAATACTATATATATATACTAAGAATATATATATATATCATTTTACAAGTACTAGAATACTATATATAGATAATATGTATATATAATATATATAATTTAAAAAAATATATATAATTTACCCCTTTTTCTCCTAAAAATATTTTCATAAAACTAATCACTATTATAATACTATATATATAATATATAATAATTATTATATATATATATATATATTAATTACTTTACTATATTATATTATTATTTAAAATGTTTTCGTGAATACGAAATTAAAGAAATTAAAGACTAAAGACTTCTATGTCTATCTATCTATCTATCATATCTATCTATTCTATCTATCTAATCTATCTATCTAATTTATCTAGACATGACTTTAATATATATATATATCCAATATACTATATATATATATATATATAATATACTATATAATATATATTATTATATATATATACTACTATATACTATATATATATATAGATCAATCATTATTACAAGATTTTAATTAATTTTCACTCGATAAAAACAAATAAAAAAAGTATAATGCCTGAAAAACAAACAAAATTTCATATTTGTTCTCGTGAAGACTTCAAGTTAATTAAGCTGAACCTATTAGCGAGGAATGAGTTTCTAATATAATCTTTGAAGCACAAATCTAACCAGTTCTCGTGACGCAGAGATTAATTCTAGAAATACAGAAAGAACTTCAACAGGATTTATCATCGTAAAAATACGCTATTAATAATGCTTAATCCTTTCTCACAATGAACATTAAATATATTATAAACCTAACACCTAATAATATACTATATATATATATCTATATATATATATATACTATACTATAATATAACAATAACACATATATATAATATATATATATATATATAGATATATATCTACTATATATATATATATATATTATATAATAATATATAATTTGAGATTTTAATTTTATATTTATATTATCTTAATATATATATAGTATATATAATATATATATGATAATTTTATATTACTATATATATATAAACTAATACTCAATACTATAGTATACTATACTATATATCAATATAATATTAATACCTATATATATACATATATATATTAACTACTAAATATATATATATATAATACAACTACACACCCACACACAAATCACACATAACCCACTATACATATATACCATCAAATCGACCGCCTAATCGAATTTTTCTGAAAAAGTACTTGCAAATATGAAGAAGCAATCGCATGTAAATATTTCTTATCTAACTATCAGTAAAGATTGTATTATTATTTTTATACATAAAGTATAAGCGTATAGCCAAGTGTCTCGCAAACATGTTTTCTAAAAGATATTTTTACAAACGCTGTCTTAGTTCCTAGCTTATACAATTGAAATTAAAAGGTAGCAGTAGTATGGTGAGCAAGATTGAAGAGTGACAGATTTAGTGTCTAACTTTAAAATCTGGCAACTTGTCAGTTTATCGCCACCCTAAAGCCAGAGGTTATTTTCAGGTATGGAGCAGCGTTTCGGAATTGTGTATCAGCAATTTGGGCGTTCGGAAGTAGAATCGAAGACAGAGCCAGAGCCAGAGCCAGAGCCAGAGCCAGAGCCAGAGCCAGAGCCAGAGCCAGAGCCAGAGCCAGAGCCTGAGCCAGAGTTAAAGGCGGAGGTATTTTTTTTTCTTTTGAGATATGAAGTATCACATTAGGGGGTTTTGTTTGGTTGGAAGTAAATTATTTGTCTTCGAACATTTAGTTTGGGGATTTAGCATGGAAAATGGGAAATTTTTTGTCTTTTATAAATTTGGATAGGCCGAATGCCATTTCTTTTAATTCAAAGAGGTCCACGGGTTTTCATGGGAGATTTTTGAGTCTTCATATGAATCAAATTGGGGCTTCAGAATGCCCCAAAACATTTTGTGTTTTATTAACCGAAACCTTTTCTGGAAGGAAAAGGAAGAGATAAGGGGCAGAAAAAAAAATCTCAGTTCAGTGTTATATGATCTTGAAATCCGTACAAATGTGTAAAAGTACAGTAATTAGTTTAGGAAAACTGCATGAAAAGTAGGAAGTGAAAGAAATAATAATATTAAAATATAGAAATTTTTAAATGGTGTTTAGATACTTTTTATCTGTCAGATATAAGATGGATTTTCTACATAACTTTTTATTTATTATAATTTATTTCAGTTGCGCAACAATAAATTCATCACTTCATGAAAATATCATCAGATGCCAATTAATATGCCTGATGCCACCTAATAGACCTACCAACATTCCCACTTACCCAGTTATCACACCCTCACACTGAACGAAACTAAACTGCAAAAAACATAACACTTCCATCACACGACCCAAATATATATATACATAGTACTTATAGTAATAACTATACCATACTACTAATCATATATCATACTACCCATACACTAACATAAAAATCATAAAACATATAATCACAAACATATATACATACTCAGGTATAATATATTCACCTCGTCAACCAATTAACCACGGCACCACTGGCTCAGTTATGACGTTAACAGGTGACAGAAAGACCAGAACGCTGTGTACCTTATATTTGCAAATAACATGCTTAGGACACAGTATACAACGGCGTGTAATAATGTGGGGTGTATAGGGGTCCGCCATGGCTTATAATTAGGTAAATGGACAAGCCATGTATAGCGATTGGGGTAAAGTTATGGCGGGGCATGCTGAGAGTAAAGTGCGTCCAATTGGAGGTGTGAGCTTATCCATACAAACCATGGGAAAAGGATGCGCGCGACTAACCACGTGAGTATAGTGGGTACAGATTACCACAATCCGTTGCAGATAGGTTACGGTACTGTTGAACTTCGTCGACGGTTTGGTGTAGAGCACACAACCATGGCACGGGTCGTGGATTGGCAGCACGACACCCAGGAGCACGCATGGTGGCCGGCGAGCCAGGCAGGCCACGCGCCACGAACTTAGCGTTGAATACGTTTTAAGCGTATGGCGGGCCGTAAGAGACCGTCATACAACAGCAAGGCACCTTCAAATACAGCTGCCAGAGGTACATGTGACCCGTGTGAGTGATAATACAATACGTCAACGCTTCGCGGAACATAATTTACGGCCAAGGAGGCTGGTCATAGGACCACGACACACCAGAGAGCATCTACGGGCGCGACTAGCATTTTCCCGGGAACACATACATTGGACTGTCGAGATTGGGCGAATGTGCTCTTTACGGATGAATCCAGAGTCAGTCTCTACACCTCCGATCGGCGATCCAGAGACTATCGAGGACCTAATGAAAGATAACGCCGCAGTGTAATATGCCTTCATTGACATTTGAGAAGGGATCTCTCTCATGATTTGAGAGGTCATATCTTTAACGGGTCGTGCAGAATTGCACGTATTAGATGGCGGTTCCCTAACCACCGCTAGGTACATCTCAGACATCCTTGACCTGAATGTCGTGCCATATGCCCTCTACATCGGTAACGTATTCGCCCTAATGCATGACAACGCAAGAGCGCACAAGACCAGATGCCTCACCGAACACCTAACGCCGGTCCAAATCAGGACATTGGATTAGCCAGCATACATTCTCTACCTAAACCCAATTGAACATGTGTGAGACATGTTGAAACGATGGTTGCGACAGCTGCAACCACCTCCAGACACCCTCCATGCGCTGCGGCAAGCGGTGCTTCGCGTATTGGATCAGATTTCCGTGGAGGACATTCGGCTTCTCATTGAGAACATGCCACGACGGTGCCAAGCCGTCATGAGTTCCAAAGGTGGCCATACACGATATTGAGTAACACCATCCACACACGAACCCTTCACCGCGATAACGTCCCACTTTAGAGGAAACGTATCGGCCACATACAGGACCCATTTGCAGGCCCCCAGGGGATTCCTGGAACCCCTCGACAATCTTACCACTGTATAATGTGTCTCAAATGCTATGTTATTTGCATAATAAAGTTACACAGCGTTCTGGACATTTCTGTAACCTGTTAACGTCATGTGAGCCAGTTGTGCGTTAATTTTAACGAGTAGGTTATATATATATATATATATATATTATATATATATATATATATATATATATATATATATATATATATATATATATATATATATATATATATATATATATATATATAAATTATACATAATATTATATAATATATATATATATATCCATAATAGTATAATATATATATATATAATTATATATTATATATAATATATAATAATAATTATATGATATATATATATAATATATATATATATATATATATATATATGTATATATATATATATAAAAACTTCCAAAGGGAAAACAACATCTAACAGCTCATGCCGGTCCCAAGCCCGTGTAAAATAGGAGGGTTCACAGACAGGCCTAGCAACCGATATGGTGAAAACATTTTGCTTGCAATTCTCCAACTGCAGCCTCGGAAATAGTACGGATTCAAAGAGGGCAACCCTTTAACCGTAAACGGAACATGAATTTGAGGGGGATAGAAGTTAGTAGCTTAAATAACTATTTATAGAAATAAGGAGGAGATTTTGGAGGTGATGAATGACAGACACACAGACGTCATGGGTATGGTGGAGACGAGGAAAGAAGAGATATACACCATGGTGGAATGAGTAGGTAAAGGACGTAATATAGGGAAAAACAGAAAGTTAAGAACATGGCTAAGGTGAAGGGCACCTGAAAAGAGAGGGGAGTATGTAATCGCAAGAAATGAAGCAAAAAATAATAAAGTAAGAGCTGGGAGAGATAGCTGGAGGGAACTGGGGAGAGGTTGGAGAAAGGTCAATTAGGAAATAAATCTTTGTTGCATGGTCTAGCAAGATCATACAAAAAGGATAAAAAGAAGTTAAATAACAGAAAATGCGGGGTGGTCATGACAGAGGAAATAAATGAGAGATGAACTGGATATTTTGAGTCTTTGTTGAAAGTGGAGAAGGACAAAGTGCTGGAAAAGGAAGACGATTTGCAGATGCAAGAAGTAGAGGAGGAGTTTACGGAGCAAGAGCTCGAGAAGGCTATTGTGATGACGTAAAACGGAAAGGCGCCTGGTAATGATGATGTCGATAAAGGAGTCGGGGGGCCAAACAAAGAAGTATATACTAAAGCTGAATATATATTGAATAGGTGCTGGAGGAGTGAAAGAGTTCTGGAGGAGTGAAAGAGTTCTGGAGGTGTTGGGAGGACAATAATCTGACATTTATGAAAATTACAGGGGAATATCCCATATAAACAAAATAGTAAAGGTATATGAAAAAATGAAAGGGAGAAGTGTGAGAGGGAGGATAAAATCAAAGTTAGGAGAGATACAGCATGGATACAGGAAGAATAGAGGAACAACGGATTTGGTCTTTAGTGAAATACAGATTGCAAAGAAGACGTGGGAATTCAATGCTGGGGTGAAAGTGGCTTTCGTGGATTTACAAAAAGCCTCTGATTCTATACCAAGAGACAGGTTATGCGGATGTCTGGAATAGGAATATGGAGTTTAGGGGGGAAATGATAAACGCAATTAAGAGCTTGTACGAGGTGTGTATATGTAAGGTGAAGACAGGAACATAAAAACGAGAAGTGGCTTCAAGTGAGGAAGGGGGTGAAGCAAGGGAGTGTGATATCGACCCTGTTGCTAATTGCGTACTTAGATAGGATTATAAGTACTTTTAAAGCAGGATGGGATAAGAACAATGATACATCTCATTTTGGAGCGTGAAAGAGGAGAATATGGAAGAGGGACTTGAAAAATGAAATATGTATTCGAGGAGGGTGCCTGAAAATGAAGATGCAGAAGTTGGTGGTTATGAGAGTAATTAGAGAGGGAAAGAGGGAATGTTTAAATATCCAGGTAGATGGAAGTAACATAAAAGAGGAAGAAAGTTTTTAGGAAGTGTGTTCGGAAATAGGGGAGGAGTACAGGAAGATATCGCCAAAATGATTGGTAAATAAGAAAAAGCGTTAAAGTTTTCCATCCTTTGCTGAAGGATCAGAATGTACCCCTGCTGGCGAAAAGAGTCATTTTACAGAATATTTTAACGCCCATATTGATGCGAAGAGTTAGACAGTAAACACAGTTTGAGGAAGCAGATACAGGCAACGGAGATGAGACCCTTGAGGGCAATGCTGGGAAATAGCAGAAAAGATGGAGTGAGGAATGAGCATATAAGATAGAGAGAGCAGGGTTTGTGCGATAAGAAATAAGATAGAAAACTCCAACTGAGGTGGCAGACGATCATGGAGAGGATGGGCCGGAGGGAAGCAGTGGCGAGGATTATCTTTGGAGGCAGCATGGCCGGAGACAGAAGACGAGGGTAGGTCGAAAAAAAGGTGGAGACACGAAGTAGAGGAGGTGCTGGCAAATCAACGCTTCCTGAACATGGTTGAACTGGGAAGAAATGGTGACTTCGCGGATAGAGAAGATGGAAAGGGAGGCTATTCCAACTGACAGGCAGATAAATGCCTATCTTTGAACTGAAGTAAGAAGTATACTAATATATATATATATATATATAGTATGACAGGTAAGTACGTAATATACTATATAGTATGAGTATAGTATATCGTATAAGCTGATAATATATATATACTATATGATAGGTGGGCAGTGATAAATTCATATAAAGTCCGGATATAGGTTAGACTATATATATATTATATACTATATGATATATAATATATATATATATAATATAGATATATAATATATATATATTTAAATATATTCTCTTAGATACAGCGAGAAACAAAACTTTGCATTAAAAACGACGAGGAAAATGAAAGAAGCGATGTCACCCAAGCACTTCGCAGGGGGGGGGGGGGGGGGGTGTGTATTTTCCACACATTTTCAAGGTGTAACATGAAATTAATTTCCTCTTCTCAACTTTAACTAATTTACTTTATCCTCATCATATTATAGTCCGAGCTTTAAAAAAGGTCAAGCGAAAATTTTATAGCATAACTGCAGTTCCTAATCCTCCCCCCCCACCTTTATCCTTTTTACCCATCCCTCAGTGTCCTCTAGGTTCGATAAGAAATTTACTACCAAAATACATTCAACTTACACAGTCTAATTCAATTCCCTTAAAAGTAGTTTTTCTCCCCCCCCCCCCCCCCGAAAAATTAAAAAGCTCAGATATCATAGAATGCGTCTACCGCATACCCTGCCGTGATTGCGACTCAGTATATTACGGTGAAACAAATGATCTCACAAGAAGAATCTACCAACATAAATATGACTTGAACATTGATAATTTAAATTCCGCCCAAACTACACATAGAACTAACTGAAATCATAAAATTAATATCAACAATACAAGTCAGTTTTTCAATACCTCAGATATTAGTTTGAGAAAACAAATTGAGTCTTTCTGTATCCTAAATTAGAAAAATTTCAACAAACAAAAGGGCGAAGTAAAATTGGACTCTATTCATTAGGTTTCTTTAAAGGACACCTAGTTTTTAACACAAAAAATAATGGGGCAAACCAACCGATCTCAAATTCATGAAGTCAGGCTAACCGTGTTACCATTGTTCTGTTTTGTTCTGGATAAACTTGCCACCTGAAGAGGCCTCCCACCATAGAGGCGAAAGTTTGTGTTCCCTCACTCTTGTTGTTTTTCTGCAAATTAGTGAAAATGGCAGCAATTTCACTGTAATAAAGATTTAAAATAATTTTAAAATTGCTGTGTCTTTTTAAATGATTAAACAATTGATTGATGTGATTTGTTTTGCTCTCTTATCAAGTAATTAACACAAGGGCTTGCATTTCCATATATATATATATATAATATATATATATTATATATACTAAGGATGGTACCTATAGATTTAGGATATAATATTATAAAGGGATTAATATAGTAAGTATATAGGAAAAAGAAAGTCAGAAGGATGGGACAATATTGAGTCTTGATTAGGTTCAAAATTAAGAGTGTTTTTAAGGGACAACTTTAAACATGATAATATATAATATGAGGAACATTTTGCAACATAAGTTATGGTAGATATCGATTATATCATAATAGCTATCTAACGTTATAGTATGATAGATATGTACCTAAATAAGAGATGTATATATAATTGAATCAGCTGTGGGGGTTCGAAGTACAGAAGCTATTTTGGCTCAGAGGAGGGACAAGAACAGATGGTAGTAGCAAGGTTAGATACTTATAGAACCTTAGCTAAGTATAATCAACTACTATGACTAACTATAGTAATTATGATGATGATAAAATTAATATAAAATATATAAATATATTATGAGTTATATATATATATATATATAATATAGTATATATATATTATATGCTATATATACTAAATTATATATATATATTATTAATATAGAATATATATATATATATATATTATATATATATATATATATAATAAGTAGTATATATATATAGTATATATATAGTATATATAAATATATAACTATATATACTATATATAGTATATATACTACTGATCATCATCATCATCGCTGCATCATCATCATCATCATACATGATTATTATCCTCCCAGCCCTTCTCTCCCCAATGACTGGTGGGTAAGGTGCGCAGCATGCATCGGAACAGAAAAGTAGTAGAGCATGACTATATGACACAAGTCGAAAAAGAAAGCCAGCTTACTACGTTCCTTTATAACCATGTTTAGTGAGATACTCGTCGAAGTTAGAAAATCCACCCTAGAGTTTCAAGCGGGACCGCGATGGATTCGTCACTATGGGTATCCTCGTCAATGTAGAGTTGCGTCCCTTGGCCAGGTGGCTGACCATACCATACCACTCATCACAAAACCCGCCATCACTACTGTTCTGCACCTTTTCTTTCTCTATTCGACCAAACTCACATTTCTCTCCTCCGAGCATTCCTTTACTGACTCAAATCCCACTTTTGTCTTCTGTCTCCCAGCGCAGTCGATTCCTCAGCAACATCACCAACTATAGCATAGATTTTTTTTTTTTTTTTTTTTTTTTTTTTTTTTTTAACCAACCGACTATATTCCATCCTTTACACGACCAAACCATCTCAAGTACTTTCATTTAATTTCTTTCTAGCGAGCAGTATGCAAGGATCACTTATTAAGTCCACCTCTTCTTCACAAAACCGCATCTTGAGACTCAACGTCTAATAACGTTTCAAAGAGTGAGGATACCGTCAGATAACATTGGCAGGAGGTGATTCTCTAATATTTATCCAAGTTCTTCTCACACTACCGTAACAATCAAATACATTTCTAAGATTGTCCCATCCGAAGACAGCATTAGTATCGTTGTGGTAACGAGCGTTATGAGACCTCTTATTCAGACTCATCAGTCTGCACTACTATATCATTAAACACAGGTAACAACATCCCTCATGTAGGAACCCTAAGGGCCCAACGACCTCTAAGTGGATCCGTTTCAAATTAGTCAAGAGAAATAGTTGTGCACGCCACAACCTCCTCCATATACAAGAACGATTTCGCGGCAGCAGTACACCATCTGGCAAAGCAACCGTGGGTGTGCACTTTATGTCATACAATATTATACTGCGCTTTCCGAGGATGAGTATAATGACTCGGACACTTTTTTGGCTGCTAACGCTACATATCTAACATAAACAGTCCAGACACGACTAGAGGACTGGTCCTCGACGGTGGCACTACAAGCACAGATAGAGGTAGCCTTTAGACTCGGTATTTAACCTTGTCATGGAACAGGTACGTTACTTTTCAACCTCCTTTTAGCAAAACACTCTACAAATCTCTCTACGCAATCTCTCAATCTCCCTCTCGGTCCACCAGCTATAGGCAAAACCAAATCATTCTCTTAAATAAGCAGAGCACCCTCTACTCTCTTAGCCTCTCTCTCCATCATTCTACACGCGATCACCCTGCCACCCCACCTCTAATTCTTTCATAACATCCATTCTATATAGAATTTGAATTACCAAGGAGACATTACACAAATTCCTGCCTCACTCCGCTATTTAATATAATACCAATCACTTCGACTCTATTTATTCTTATACAACGCTTCACTATCATCAAACCTAACTTTTATTCCATTGAGCAAGTCTAAACCAGCAACATCCATAATATCACTAACGACCGTGCCATAGAGCTTCCCATATTAATCCTATCATAAGCCTGTTGCAAATCATAAAACGTAAATACAATTTTCTTCTTCTCCCTCCTGTTTCCCAATCATTTGTTTCAATGTAAGATTGATTCACACATCCTCAGCCACTTCTAAACGCACCTTGTTCTTCACGAATCAGTCCTTCAATCATCAACGCACTCTATCGACCAAAATACTAGCATATATGCTTTAATACAGCACTCAATAAACTAATTCTCTATAATACCTACAGTTACCTTAATCCTTTACTTATATAATGAAGTGTACTATTACCGCTCGCTCCAATCCCTTGGAACTATACATTCCATGCACAAATGCTTTATTACACAGCTTCCAATCCAATCAATCACGATATATATTCTTTATATATATTAATATATAGATATGTATATAGGGTGATTTATTAGTGACATCATATATCTATAGTATATTCTAAGGAAATAGAGTATGAATGTAGCGTATAGTGATTATATATATATATATATATATTATATATTATATATATGATCTAATAGTATTATATATATATATATATAATCTACATACTTTATATTCGAAATGGAAATTGGTATAGTAGTGCAGAGCGGTGTCACCCCGATTTTAATAAAAATCAAAGGATATACTTCTTAAAAAAAGAGATAGTAAATATATAATGAAACGAAAATCGTCCGCCCTCTTTAGGAAAAAATATATGCAGCTCACCAAATTGGTTAAAAATCCCATACGGAATTTCTTATATATAAAATTATTTTTTCCAAAAATTTACAAAAATAATAGCTCTAATAAAAATAATAATAAGAAAAAAAAAAAGAAATGATTAAGTCTTTAGAAAAAAAAGTTAGCCTCATAAAGTTTAAATTTTCCCATAGGCTTTCTTATACAAAATAATTAGTGGGTCTCCGTGCCCGTTTTAAGTGGGGCCATCCTAGTGTCAAGTATCGATGAAGATTTGTTAAGAGATACATAGGGGTTTTCTGCTGTGTATACCTAACAAAACCTATTATAACCCTGAACTAGAAAGGGCTGAAATGAGACCCTATGCCTGGACAAGGATTAAAAAATGAAAAGTCTATGGGAGTTTTTATAACTTTGAGATGGCGTAACTTTTTCCTAAAGAGACCGAAGCAATTTTCGTTTTCATAATTCTTCATTTATTATTTTTTTTTGAGTTTGTCTTGTTGATTTTTATGAAAATCGAGGGGAAGCCCCTCTGAGCTACTATTGAGATGGAAATTTATTTGAAATACATATATAAGAAATAATTAATATAAATCTATGGAATGGATGAAAAATAAAATATTGGCAAGTTAAAAATGCCAAAGTACTTGCAAGTATTCGCGATTGCAAATATTTCAACGTACAGGATCGAACCAATAGGAGTGCGAGTACTAGAACTGATTAGCAGATGGAAAATAGTAGCTACAGTAGTAACGAGAATCAGATTAGGCATCTAGGGTCACTGTATATTAGAAGATTTGTGCAAAAGTTAGAATTTGAGTGAAAGTTATGCAAAATACGACTTAGACTCAAAATATTGTACTTAGTCGGGGGATAGGTCCAAGTACAGGCAAAGTACCAAGTACGTAGTCTTGTACATCTTGAACGCACAAGCTGCGGATACTAGTAAATAGCATATTAATAAGTAGTGATTGATATGGAGGCATATACTAATATATAATGAATTGACTACTATATATACAATATTAGAGATAGTATACCAAAGATATGCGGTGAATGTATATATAATGCATTTATATAATAGAATATATATAAATGGTATATGAATATATATATATCTTAACTTTGAAGGTAAGTTGGATATAACATCTTCAATTTTGTTAGCATCAATTCACTAATATATATATAAAGAGTATAAAGAATATAATATATATATAATATATTATAATAATATATACTATATGTTATATATATAGTACTATATATATATAGTATATATATATATAAAATTAGAATCTTCGTTGTAATTTTTATCAAGGCTGATTAATAACTGTGAAGCGTCATTGTAAGATAAACGGCATATTTCAATTCGTATAGAAAGGTTTGGAACAGTTATTATTAATACCATAACCTTCAAATTTATAGGAAAATTTCACACTTTTCACCTGAGCTGGTTTGCATTCGAAAGAAAACTTCGAAATGCTCTTTTATGCTCTTTGCTTCGATAATATAGTATTTAAGACCTATATATATATATATATATATCATATATATATATATATATATATATATATATAATATAAGTATTATATAATATATATATATATATATATATATATGATAATTATATATAATATATTATATATTTATATATATAATATTTAATATATAATATATATATTATATATTATCTATATTTATATAATAATATAATATATATATATATATATATATATATATATATATATATATAATACTAATTACTACATATATAATATATATTAGTATATATATATTATACGAGAGAGAAGATAAGTGTATATACTAATCATAATAGATACGGTAGTAATGAATATATTATATATATAGTATAAAGAAATATGATATAATATAGTATTATATAATAGATAGTATATAGTTATATATATATAATATATATTAATATAGATATATATAAGTTATTATATAATAATTTATTATATATATATTTATTATATATATATTATATACTATTATTAATGGCATACAAAAGTAGGCTAGAATAAAATTTTATCTATTGTTCACAGTAAAAACGCAGGTCAGTTATATCGTAAAATGTAAAGCTGTTAACTGTGCCTTATATGGCGTCACACTATTTCAAAATAAAACAGTGAAGCAAGAACTCAGAAGTTATAAAACAAATTGGCGAAGTTGTTAAATGTAGATTTTAAGGCTTTATATTAGCTTTTTAACTATTTTTCGAAATTTTTAAGAGACACAGTTTAAAATGAATTTATTCGCCATATTTTATATATATTAGTATTAGTAATAATATATATATATATATATATATATATATATATATATATATATATCTTATATATAATATATTTATTATATATATATATATATATATAATATATATATATAGATGCTATAAGGTTGCATGGCTATATATATAGTAATAAGTAATATTATATATGATTATATATTATATATAATATATATATACAGGTAACGTCACGCAGGAGCTCGTACTGAATAGTTATATGTAGTGATTCGTTATAGTGATATGGGAGGTATTGAGTATAATATTAATATTATAATATAATATCATATATATATATTATATATATATATAGAATATTGTCG
The DNA here is from genome assembly GCA_015478945.1 of Trachelipus rathkii. Classification (NCBI taxonomy): domain Eukaryota; kingdom Metazoa; phylum Arthropoda; class Malacostraca; order Isopoda; family Trachelipodidae; genus Trachelipus; species Trachelipus rathkii. Next base: position 31,156 of record JABUQX010066602.1, on the reverse strand, counting down.
AATTATTTTAGGGTGTCTAATAGGTTGTATATAAGGGATAGCTGAGAGCTTCGTTATATGAGTGCGATAGGACTATCGTGGTAGTGTGATTAATAATTAAACATCGTATATTGGGAACAGCATCTATCATTCAATGCCGGTCCAAAGTTAGGATAAAAGAGGAGGATTCACACACAGGCCTGCCAAGCCGGTTGTGGTGTAAAAGATTCTTCTTGCAATTCACTAGAAATAAACTCGGAAGACAGATCGATTCTATGAAGACCAACAAATAACTTTAGACGAGACTTGAATTAGACAATATAGAAGATAAGATACGGTTCATTGAATATTGGTACTTAAAAGTGACAAAGACGAGATTTTAAATTTTGAGAAAGGGAGGTGGATGAAAGTCATAAATTTTTCAGACAGAAGGGTGGAGATCTTTGGGGTATTTATGCTCTGACTTAATCGGGAGCATGGTTTTTGATATGGAGTGGTTGTGATAGTAGGACTTGAATTGTCACTATTCATTCAGAATATTAAGTTGTTAGTGAGCGGCTAATGGTGTGTAAGATAAAATTTGAGAACCGAAAATGTTGGCTATTACAATATATTTCCCCTCAGAGAGAGAGAGAGAGAGAGAGAAGAGAGAAGAGAGAGAGAGAGAGAAGAGAGAGAGAGAGAGAGAGAGAGAGAGAGAGAGAGAGAGAGAGAGAGAGTTAAGGAACTTAGAGGAAGAAAGATTGGTGGACATTTCAAAATAATGAACGGCTTCTTCCAGCGTGAAGAGCCGCACACACCACAAACATATATATATACGTATATATAATACTATATTATATATATATATAATATATATATTATATATATATAGATATATATATATATAATTAATAGTATATATAGTATATATATATACACGTATCGCTTCAACTTATAAGTGCTGTTAAGATAAAATCGTGGGGCTCACAGGTGTTGACGCCGCTAACTTCTGTCGAGAAGAGAGAATGCGAGAGAGAGAGAGAGAGAGAGAGAGAGAGAGAGAGAGATGAGAGAGAGAGAGAGAGAGAGAGAGAGTACGAGAGAGAGAGAGAGAGGAGAACTTTGCTCTTTCAAAGTAGAACGGTTTCTTCAGCGTGGAAGAGCCGCAAACCCACAGCAAGCAACATATATATATATATATATATTACTATATAGCTACTATATATATAAATATATATCATTATATATTATATAATATATAATAATCTATATAATAATATGATAATATATATATGTATATTATATATATATATATATTAGTAAATAGCTGTAGATGTAAATGTTTTCCACGTGGCGCAATAATAGACGTATATATATAATAGATATATAGCTATATATATATAGTGATGGGGCGGAATCTCTCTGTGGAGATCAACCGCACTTTTTTTAAATAAGATACAGCCATCTCATCTCTAGAATTTGTTTATTTTTGGTGTCAGGGTTGTTTTAATCCTGAATTTTCATTTCTGAAAAGTTATACGGTGTCATCTGCACAATCAGTCAAACGTACTCGACCTCAGGAGGTGATTTTGAGGTCATAAGCGAAGGTCACTTGCTTTCGATGTCTATTCTGTATGAAGCATTACTATCATAAAATTTGAAATTTTTTACATCTTTTCTAAATCGGAAAAGATCAAGGAATGCGAATATACAAGTTTCATATCCAAAAATATTTTTTTATTTGATTTATTTTAAATGTTGACCTACATTTGAGGTCACGATTTGAACCTCTTTCCATTCGCGTGAGAGAAACAAAAGTTATAGAAGAGAAGACGAATGAAGAAGATTCTGTTGCTATAGGCGATGTTCCAGTCGCAAATAAAAATTTGAGAGGTATCCTTTATTTATAAAATTTAATTTATGAATCATAAGAGCAATTTGGATTTTAACATTAAGCCACATTAAAGGCTTTCAGTCGAACTTTTAAATTTTGTGAATGTAATTCGGTTCGAAGACATCATATATATATTAGATAATATTAATTATTTGACTTCCCCAAATAACCATATTTTGGGGAAATTTTTTTTTATTTAATCATTGTTAGGGGGAATAAGTATTTTACTTCTAAGAATATTCAGACTCTAGACATTAGTATTTGAATTTAGTATTGGCATTTTTTAAAACATTTTGAGACTTAATTCTTCTTGAAAATGTACTGTCATGCCTTTGTGCCTCCCTTATGAAGGAGGAGCAACATTATTGCAATATGAGAATCTCGCAGGAACAGAGCAGTATCTTTCTTCTTGTGGGAGAAAAAAAATATATGAAACCTGATTCCAAAGGTAAGGAAAGGCTCATCAGAAAGTTGACAGGAAGAAGAAATAATACAAAATCCTCTATTGCAACTCTAACTATTTCAAACGCATATTTTCTTGTCTAAAACACAAGCCAAATCATATTGGCCGACTTTTAAGTGCTGGATACTGCTGTTATAACAGGCTCATGTAACAGTGTCTCCAGTTGTTATGTATGATACCTTTTCAAATTCCCCTTAGGAGGTAGCTTGAAAAACAAATAACCATTAGTTCTCTGTATTTTTTAGGGAACAAAATCTATGCAAACTATCCTAGTTCCAAGAAGTAGTAACGACGTATCTGCAATCTATTGGCTTATAAAGCTTTCTATTTGGATTCTAATCACTAATTTCCATCTGGTTTAGGTGAAACAAAAAAGTACTTGATATTTGAACTCAAGCTTTCTTCACAAAAACGAACATGTCTTCAGGTGTGAGAATTTGCCCTGAGGTAGTTCTCTGGAAACTGGCTCGTGCAGTAGCTCTTTTTTTGTTCCTCCAATTCCATCACATGCAGACTTGCCTTGAGAAGTAGCAAGTAGCGTTCCGGAGTTCCAACCACAAGTCAAGTGCCATAACAGTCTTCGTGTATGATTAGATGGCAAGGTTTTAAGTTGTTTTGTTTTATACAGCCTAGCACAACAACGCATCGGAAAAATAGTGTATTATTCTTTAAATTGGGTAGAGAATAACATAATGAGCACAGAGAGAAGAAGTGAGGGAGGACGGGAACAGGGTACTCCACCGTTTGGTTGAATTCAGAAAGGCAGCAGATAGCTCTTATGGGCATGAGTTTTATGTGAAACCATTTTGATTTGAAATACAACAAATGAAAGGATTAGCTGTAAGCATGGAGAATTTTCGTAATGGAAGCCCTGAGCTGGCATCTTGACGTAAGGAATGAATAGTGTTTCTGGAGAAAGTCTCCAAACAAACACACTGCTGTCAGCTGTGGAATGGCAAATTTTCTTTTTTAAGCTCCATTAAATAATGAGCTTGCTTCTGAGCTACAAAGTGATGTCGAATCAAATTTGCAATTTTCCTACTCAGTGATGTAAGGAATTCATGAAGTATTTTCACTTCAGTAATCATGGTGCATCGATCAGTAGTCACCCACTGTTTGTGCGAGATTTCTTCTGAAGCTGATTGTACACTATCAAGTTGTAAGGAATTCACGAAGTATTTTCACTTCAGTAATCATGGTGCATCGATCAGTAGTCACCCACTGTTTGTACGAGATTTCTTCTGAAGCTGATTGTACACTATCAAGTAATTCAAGAAATGCCTGCACACTTTCTTCTCTGGGACAATCTTTACAAGTCATCATCATGCACCTCTTCTCTTTACTGAATTACGACACTGTAGTCATAAGATCCTTCATAAGCAAGCCCTTTTCTCCCAATGCAAGCTAGTTGTGATTGGGTCTGATGATATGTGCAAAGTCACAGACAGAGTGAGTGCCAACCTATGTAGGCAGCACCGAGCATAGCACGGCAATAGTGATGGTCGTAACTTGCATAGCGTGATAATCCTACTTTGGGATTTGTGTCATCATTCTTGTATAACTCGTACATGCTCTTTCAAATTTCCAAAAATCAACCTCTTTTGAACTTCTAGAGGATTGGCCCTTGACTGAATTCGCTATCATGTTAAACGACGATATCTTTTGCCCAGAGGGTACATTCGGACTTACCTTTCATCATGATTCATGTAAAGAATATATTTTAACCAAATAGTTTCTCTTATTTAGAAGGATCTACCTTACCCTCTTTACTCATTGAAGGAACTCCTGGTATGATCGGACCCCCCATTTCTCTTTTGAATGATGGATTTCGACTTCATTTTCACCATTAAACGTTAATCGTTCTCAGAAATGTTTTTGAAGGCTTAGTAGTACATGGTGATGGGTTAGAATTTGTATCTTGCGTTTGTAGTTGTCCCATTCATTGAAAGGAGCTTTCATTTGATGCCTTGTTTGGCAAGCTATGACCTTATGGAAGCAATTTTTTTTTGAAGATGAAGTTTCTTTTATCTTTACTCCATAACTTGCTTCGCAAATTCTTTTCAAGTTGTTGATTGCCTTGTTTTAGTTTTTTTGTTCAAGCTTCAGTTTCTTTTGGCTAGAGTAGGTAATGTGTTGAAAATGGCGGAAAAAGAACTAGTAAAAGGTATAATAAAAAAAATTAATAAGAACATTTTGCTAGTAACATCTTTCTCTATTATTAAATACTGTTTAGATTAAAAATGTACCAAAATTTAAAGACGCATCATATTCTTCAAAATCAATTGATGATGTTCAGTTTACGAAAATTTAACTATTTAATGACAATTGAATTTACTAAAAGAAATATTATTTAAAACATAGAATTTTTAATTCTGAATTTTTTTTTTTCATCAAAAGCTACTGTCTTATACCCTATTAATTACTGCGTCTCTCTCTCTCTCTCTCTCATCTCTTCTCTCTCTCTTTATAATACTATTAAATATACTGATATAAAATATGGCATAATAATTAATATGTATAATAATAGATGAACAAGAGATAGTATATTATTTACATACAATATACTCACTTCTACCGCTGGTATCTTTTAATTGATATCGATAGTGATGGTTTAGATGGACAGATTGACGCTGGATAAAAACCGCAGCCTAACTCACTAATTGGCTGGGCCCTTCAACCGAGGGGGGCAAGCGAAATAAAAACAGAAAGCCAACCCAAGCCCAAGCCTTACGCAAATCTCTCAGGTTGGCGCAGACGTGGGTTTAATGAGAGGAAAATTAAATACAGTACGAAAAACAGAAGATGGCAAGGAGTTCCACAAACAGAAGTTGGCTGGAAAGAAGGAGGCACCACAACGAAACGAGTCTGGTGATTTTCAATCTCACGCAATAATCTCATGCGAGAGGCATCGGCACCCCTTGTATTGGCGAGGCGACGCAATGGAGGTGGATTGCGAGTGGGCAACTCCTCTGAGCATCTACTGTTTAGTACGTATAGAAAAGAGAATAGTGCGCCAACGTCACGTCGCAGAGATAGAGGGGTCCGAGAGATTAGAAAGCGTAGGCGGGGCAGTTAATAGTCGTCTTAGACTGCAACTCTTAATCCAATAGAAGGAGGTGGAGACGGAGCCCCCCAGAAATTGAGAACAGTAGTGCCAACAAGGGCGTAATAGCGCCCCTATATAACTGGAGTAGCTGTGGGGAGAAGAAAAGAAAATTCCCGCAACCTGAACAGAACTCAAGTTTCTTGAGCGCATCTTAGGCACGGCGTTGTGTATGAGGTTCCAAGATAATTTTTTTGTTTATGTTCAGAACAAAAGAATGTTATGTTGTCAACAGGTAGACGTTAGAGCATTTCGAAAAAAATAGTCAAAGTTGGGAGGGTTTTTGAGAGGGAGATGTTAAAAAGTTAAGTTTTCAAAAAGTTGAATTTTCACAAGGTTGGTGGCGGCCCCAACCGGGAAACTCCATCAGGTCGTGCAAGAAATAGAATCAAACGCTGAAGACGAGAGCAACTCTAGATGCAAAAGAGGGAGCAGATTTTGAAATTAGTGGAAGATGGAGAGTTGAGTCATTCGGCATAAGAGTGAAGCAGATTTAAAGTACAGGAGCTGAGGAGATCGTTTGATGAAGTAAGAATAAGTTGAAAAATAAAACAGAACCTGAGGAACACCTATTCTTATAAAGGAAGAGGAAGAAGTCGCTGCATCAACGAGTGCTGAATATGGAGCGACAGACCAGAGAGAAAATGACAAGATAAGCAAGAGACGAAGAGGAAACCCAAAGGAAGGGAGCTCTAGAGAGTACGCGACGCATGCGCATACCGATCAAAGCCTTATGATATATCGAGTGCCACACAGAAGACTCCTCATAGTCCTAAGGGCAGAACCAATAATCAGTAAGCATAGATGAGTAATGTCATCAGTTTGCCTCGAGCGTCGAAGCCATACTGATATCTGAAAGAAAGGGGAATGAGACTCCAGATGATCAGGAAAGGAGGGTTAAGAAGAGTTTCAAAGATCTTAGATAGAATACAAGGTAGAGCTATAGGACGATAGTTGGAGGGATCAGCGGCTGCCCTTTTTTCGGGATTGGTTGGACTGATATGGCGCGCTTCCAGCACTGAGGACAAATTTTAGTATTAGAGCATAGAGAGTAGAGTTGAAGCGAGGACACGGGCCAGCTCGGAAGCACACTGCCTCAAAACCCGGGAGGAATGCATCCGGGCCACTAGCCTTCTGACACTCATAGATCTACAGAAATCCCATGCATCGCCCGATGCATTGCGTAATCAACGGAAGGCATGGCATACGGAAACCTGGAGAGGATGGAAGAATGCAGGAGGAGGGATGCCCGAATCGTCCGGGTAGCAATTGAGAATGAAAAAAGGAGGGCGAAGAGATTAGCCTTTTCAGTAGGGTAGAGTTAGCTACGACAGATACCGTCAGGCCAATAAATGGAGGAAACGGCCAGATTTACAAAAATGTATTAGAGGCTGTTTTGGCAAGAGGCCAGAAAATTTTTTATCAGTAGGACAGAGCCAAGTAGGATTGTCGCCACTTTTTAGTGAAAGCCGCGGCTTAGCCTGTCGAATAATTGCTCTGCCACGATTCCGAGCAGAAATGGAATTAGCAAGAGTGAAAGGAGAACGAGAGTTTGTTCATGTCTCTCTGCAATGTCTCTCTCCTGAATAGAGTGAGAACATTCCCATCGAACCATGGATTTTGAGGAGAAAAAGTCTTAGTTGAGATGAAATGAACCCGCTCATACTTCGACGATTAGGCCCTACTTTTCAGCGGTGACCGAAGCGTCCTCGAGTCAAAGCAAGATTCACCTCCAAGCATAGTTTGCAAAGATACGACGCAACGCCCCCAATTAGCCGATTAAAGTGCCAGAGAATATGTTTAGGGGCATGGTGGAGCTGCTGGAAGAAAAAGTTTTTAAAAAGTTAAGTAGCTCACAAGAATTGTGGTCAGAGTCCGATAGGAGGGAAACGTGGTGTATTTATATCTGAGACGGAGTAGATGGTGAAACATAAATCAACCGTGTTCAAGAATTGTGGTTAGGACGATCTGGTAATGTGTGTAGGTTCTTTATTAACTGTTCCAGATCGTCTGACATACTGAATGTTTGGGCCTCCTCCCCTCCTGAGAGAGCCCAACCACTCAGTGTGATGTACGTTGAAATCACTGAATAGATGATCTCAGCATTTGGGATGGAAGAAAGTAACAGTCTCATGAAGAATAGTAAATATTCAAGAAAAAAAGGAGGTGAAATCTGTTCGTTATGGAGCAGTAGGCAGAAACCCAAGAAATGGTAGATTGAGTGAGGGGAGGAAGAGATTTTTATACGCCATCACGAACATCGAAATTAGTCGGCGGAAGATCACGATTCTCAAGACGTGTTACAAGGGTGCTAATGTTTATTATATAGGCACAGACTCCAAAATTTAGTCTGAAATTATAGAAAAGGCTTTTTAATAAAATGTAGTGCATTCTGATATTTTGAGTTGGCACACCTGGTTAGCTCTGCCTCAGACAGTAATAAAATGATGATGATGATGATAGAGTTAGAGAGGTGATATTACACATATTCATGGTTACCTTTTAGATGGTCAGCTGAAGCGTTGGCTAAGCAGAGTCATAGAGAAGAGACCCGAAGACCTATCACTAGCTAGCACTACGAGTTCTTGTCTCAGCTGTCAACAGATCATTCAAAGCAGACAGGCCCGATCACAAACACTCAATACACAACACCGAATGCGAACGCACTAGCCATCTCAGGCCCCGTCACCTCGAAAGGAAGAGAACCACTCGAGACTCGTGTTTTTGATTTAAAAAAAAACATAAGGAAACCTAGAGCAGCCGAGACACACTACAAACGCAAACACAAACAGGATTCTACGTAAAATAAAAGAAGTGAAGAGAAACGTCAAAAAAAAAAAAAAAAAAAAAAGCGAAACTGAACTCATTAAGATAATAGAAATAGTTATTAAACGATTATATGGATTAGATAAAATTTGGAGGATCACAAGACGCAGCATAAATCAGTAGATCTGATGAAAGTTGAAGCCTGTAAATGCTATTAATAAGGAAACCATATAAAAGTAGGATAGTAGTTAAATCGAAGCACACTCGAGCAACTCGCACAGACTTCACAAATCTTGAGCGAAGAAGTCAAAATGAACGATGTACCAGTCGAAAGAGAGACGTGGAGATTATGACCGCGGAATTAAGATGGGGCTATAATTATAAAACATTTAAACAAGAATAAGAGTCTAAACTCAGCAGCATATGCATGTGAGGAGGAATTAAGACTCAAGAGAGAGGTTATCAACTTATAGAAAAGCATTTAACAAAATGGCAGCGTGTAGAGTATAGTCGTGAAGACGAGCGTGACGGAGCTTTCTAAATTTGCATGAGTATAGTCGCTGCTAGATTCTGATGTCGTGAAGTTATAATAGGGGCGTGATTTCTAGAGTGACTAGTAAGGGGGCGGGCCGCAGTTACGGTTATCGATGCGATGCGGGTTTGATGCCCGAGTGGGATGTACTTAATCGTCCAATGGGGGGATGTAAAACACTAAAGAAAACTTAGTCGATTAAAGGGTAATTATCGGACATGTATTCAATAACGTTAGATATATGTAAGGGGTGAGGGTTTTCATCTAAGGGTGCGTGTAAAAAGGACTGCTTTATGCGCTACGAGAGTTAATTGATATAAATAGCTAAAAAATAGAGAAGACATACAACTTCTATGAAGTAAAGAGAGTTATAGACTAGTAAAAACAAGAGGATCATCAGCAGCAGGAAGCAATAACAGCGGAGACAACAACCTTACGCGTACGCATATACTATGAAGTAAGCTAAACCTTATAGTATTAGATAAGGTAGTATAGATGATAACTGTAAGGATTATGGATTATTAGATATTGATCTGATCTAACTAAGGTTCAGTGACGTAGTGTTATTACTTACAGCTTCGATCTGGGATAATATCATGTTGAGGAAGATATTATTGATCTAGTGAATGACTGACTACGCTCGATAGATATAATATTTAGCAGAATACAGAATGAAGATGTGATCCATACTGATATATAGATTGGGGTCTGGTGCTAGAGACGTCAGAAACTAGTGATGAGATATATCAATAGATAGTATAATATGTATATATATAAATAATAGCTAATACTAATAATATATTAGTTGGTGGTATATTAGTACTTACCCGGGGAGATAGAGATAGATGTAGTAGGTTGAGAGGATGATAGAGATGTAAAGTAGTATATACACTTTTTCTTTCTAATTGGATAGTTTGAAGTCACCAAGTAGGTGAGAGAAGTGAGTTCGTGAGAGAAATATATTAACGTAGTCTGCGAGTTACTTTTACTCGAGTCTATTAAGCGTTGATGATACTCGCGATGTATATGTCGGAGAGAGTGTTCCCGGCCTTGCTTCAGCAGAGAATATATATATGTTTATAAAGGGATCTATGTGTAAATTTATCAGAGCCAACATGAGTTTCATTGACTATTGGTCTATTCTCCTGTAGGAGTACTATAACTGTACCACCAAGAGTTCTGGTACTCTTTTTCTATTACAAAATAAGAGCGATAAGAGTAAAGAACCGTTTATTTTCTACTTAGAGATAAAGAATGTTCAGATCATCATTTTGTAACAAAAAACATCACGCGCAAGACAGATTTCGTACAGTTTATTTAAATATTTTCCTCTTATGTTTTCTCAGTGGGTCGGCCATATTGTAGCAATGGTGAATCCATATTTTTTTTTATTTTGACAAAAAATTTAATGGTTTATATAATTAGTCATCATTATAGGCTAGGGCGGAATAACAGTGGATAGAGATGAAGTAAAAGTGGTGTAATAATAAAAGTAAATTATAATTAAAACTTTAGAGCAAGAATATGTTTAAATAAATTGTGACTGTGTAGATAGTACAATGTGTTACGTTATAAAACCTTAGAGATATTGAGGGGATAAGTATTAGGACGAGTCAGTAACTACAAAAGATATGAAGGTACGGGGCGTGCACCTTTAACAGAGATGTTTTTTATTGTGTCTTTTTTACAGTTTTTTATTGTTGATTGTAGGTTTCCTTTATGAGTTATATGATGAATACATGGCTTCATTTAGTGGCATCTATAGAACTTTTTTCATCTGCAGGCAAAATTGAGAAAGAGGTGCAAATCGTGACAGTCGAAATGTATGGTCAAGCATTGAAGAATAATGAAATTTTTTTTTTTGGAATAAAACTTAGTTAATTCCGATTACCTTGATCTTTTCGCGTTCTTAAAGACTGTAAGTAGTAGAGTTTTAAATTTAATGACTAGGCTATTGAAGAGCTCAATTTCAGACATCCGACAGGGCACTAGTGACCTTTCGCTGGATGACGCGTCTCAAAAATACGGTATTTCTAGGTAAACAGCGTTTTGAACCTGAATCTTGTCAGTCGACCTTAAACTTTACAGAAAAGATGAAATATTTCGTTCATCAACGCGAACTGGATATCTAATTAAAACTATCTAATTCTATTGAGTTAGATGTTAGGAGTAAATATTACTAAAAATAAAGACAGTAGTGTTAATCAATAAATTCTAAAATCGTAAGAATATCGCATAATACTATTATTTGATATAATAGTAGTAGTAAGATCAAAATTTGTATAGCCTTATATATATTAATATTATATGATATATAAGTTTAATAGTATATCTTATATGTATATATATAAGTATATATATCATATTATAATAGATGTATTGGGTACAATTAAGTTTAAGGATAGTAGCTATATATATTAGGTAAGATCATTGAGAC
>JABUQX010066602.1:0-15000 GCA_015478945.1 Trachelipus rathkii | reverse complement strand
TAGTGTAACCTAAGGTTCTGTCTTATCTCCAACTCTTTTTCAACTTTTAGCTAATGATCTATTCTCTATCACTTCATCATTTATCATCTCCTGTGCCAACAAATCCACCCTTCGTTATTCCTATTATTTTAAAAGACGTCTTAGCCAACAACAAATACTTATTGGAACGTTCCTTTGGAGCAATTGACCATTGAACTATCTCAAAATTTTAATTGGTGAAAGTAGGACATGATTAATTTCAATGCCTCAAAAATTCAATTTCTCCATCTCTTCACTTGTCATAATCTTCTACACAACTATATAATCTTCGAAAACACATAACTAATATCTTGGTATGTTCTTAATACATTTGGTGTTCACTTCAAGTCATTCTGACAAACTAGATTTACTTGCTGTTTAAAAATCTCAAAGTTTTTGATTTTCTTTTAAATATTAAAAACAAACGGAAAGGGATATAGTAAAGTTCTTTTTGTTTGATGTAGCTTGGGCGAAAATTAAAAATAAAATAATAAGAACTATCCTCGCATCACAAACTCAAGTTAGTCTTCTTTTAGTGTATGTTTTCAACTAAATCTGATATCGCCACAAAATTAGATTGGGAAGAAATCATAATGTTTTTTGGAAATAAGAAAAGAAATAGAAAGATTACTCTAAATAATTATTGAGACAATGTTTTAGTCATAAACAAATAGAATGTTTTAAATAGGTTCGATAAAGTTACAAAATATAATTTTAACATATGATTTTGTTGCTTTTTCAAACCTCCTAAATGTATTTCTGTCTACAGAAGAAATTTTCTTTGGTATTATCCTGGAATAAAATAAAACTTTTGATTTAATAACAGTACCAAGCTTTCGTCCGTACACTTCGGACATTTTCAAGAAATAGTTTTATTTTTTTATATTTTAACAATTTTGATAATATAAATTTTGTTTAAACTAATAACAAAAATAAATAAACAAAATTAAGGGCAAGATCCAATTTTGGGCTGGGGCTGACCCCAATTTTCACCCCACCTAAAAATGAACATCAAATTCGGAATTATCAGCCGATTTTGATTATATAAACACCAAAATGTAGCTTTTTTTTGGCCTCTAAAACTTTGTTTTCCGGTGTTTTTTTGTGTCTGTAGTCATTATTTCAGAATTTTCAATTTTTCAAAACCCATGTTTTTGACATTCTTCGTATCAACTTCCAGAATTTTTCAGAAATAACTTCAAACTTGAAATATGCATAGATAGGTCCATTACCTAAAAAAGTACAGAAGTACTTTTTCGATTTTTTAAGTTTTGTGCTCAGCGTTGTCCAATTTCCAAACCCACTTTTTTTGGATTTTGAAATGAAAAATTGCGATAATTTTTTCCTGTTTGTGCGAAAAGAATGAAATTTTCAAAGTATATGTAGTTGGGGGAGATGCACATTTTTTACTTAAATAGTTTCTTTGTATATGCATTAGTTTTGGATTTTGTTCTTGGAAGCCAAATTTTAAAAAAAAAAACAATTTTGGGAAATTTTTAAAAATTTTCTTTTAAGTATACAAAAAAATTATTTAAATAAAAAAGGTGTATTTCCCCCAACTATACAAGCCCTGAAAATTTGATGTGATCGGACGAAGAAAAAAAAATATATCCAATATTTCACTTTTTCAAAAATTTAGTCGTTCCAAAAAGTGAAATATTAAGATATTTTTTCCTACTTATCCAATCAACAAAAAAATTTTCAGGGCTTGTATAGTTGGGCTAGATACATCTTTTTTACTTACATAATTTTTTTGTAACTCAAAAGAAATTTTTAAAAAATTTCCGAAATAATTTTTAAAAATGAAAAACTTTTATCAATGCACAAATCCAAAACTAATGCATATACAAAGAAATTATCTAAGTAAAAAATGTGCCTCTCCCCCAACTTCATATGCCCTGAAAATTTCATTCACTTCGCCCGAACAGAAAAAAATTATCTCAATTTTTCATTTCAAAAAAAAAAAAAAGGGAGTTTGGAAATTGGACAACGCTGAGCAAAAAACTCAAAAAATCGAAAAAGTACTTTTTAACTATTGTAGGTTGGACCTATCTTATGTTATTATTTCAAGTTTCAAGTCATTTCGTAAAAAATCTGGAAGTTGGATACGAAGAAATGTCAAAAACAGGTGTGTTTTTAAAATTGCTTTTCTGAATAATGACTCAGTCACAAAAAAAACACCCCGAAAACAACGTTTTAGAGGCCAAAAAAAGCTACATTTTGGTGTTTATATAGTCAAAATCGGCTGATAATTCCGAATTTGATGTCCATTTTTAGGTGGGGTGAAAATTGGGGTCAGCCCCAGCCCAAAATTGGATCTTGCCCTAATAATTTTAAAAGTTAGAAAAGTTAACCTACGTTGACTTTTTGTTATTTAAAAATGTTTAAAAAATTGGACATTTCATTATATTTTATGTTTATTACTGGTTTATGTTTTCTTAAGAATAATGATTCCCCGAAGGCGCAATTCATAAAAATCTATTTCTTTCTTGTTATGATGGAGAAGCCCTCTATTTATGATGTTATCGGGATTTTTGTGGTGTTCTTTCCTTAATATGTTGAAATATTTTTTACTCGGGCTATACTTGATGCTCGACATTCTCATGTTGAGGGTATTCGTTGTGTATCCAATATAAGCGGCGTTACATCCACTTTCAGAACATTGAAATCGGTACACAATGTTACTACTCTCGCCATCCGAAAGCGCTTCAGGAGTAGAGAAGCACGAGCTCAGTTTCAATGGCTTATAGTAAGATCTTAATATAAGCTTCTTCCCGTCTTTTGCTTTAATATGTTCTTTCAAAATTAATTTTAATTTGTTTTCTTCCTCTTTTTTCTGACTAATATATTCAGTTTTATAATATACTAAGACCTTATCTTTTTCATTTTCATTGATAGTATTGGCGAATAAATTATTTAAGTGTGCTTTATAGTTTTCTCTAATAATATACTGGGGAAGTTATTGTTTATTAGATTCTTTGTTATTCTTTTAATTTCTAAATCAAAAAGGGTCCAATCAGACGATATCTTAAACGCTCGGTGAACTAAAGTCTTTATGGTAGCAATTTTGTAGTTTAGGGGAGTGAAGGAGTCGAAATTCAAGTATGTTCCCTTATTGGACCCTTTTTGATTTAGAAATTAAAAGAATAACAAAGAATCTGATAAACAATAACTTCCCCCAGTATGTTATAGAGAAAACTATAAAGCAACACTTTAAATAATTTATTCGCCAATACTATCAATGAAAATGAAAAAGATAAGCTCTTAGTATATTATAAAACTGAAAATATTAGTCAGAAAAAAGAGGAAGAAAACAAATTAAAATTAATTTTGAAAGAACATATTAAAGCAAAAGACGGGAAGAAGCTTATATTAAGATCTTACTATAAGCCATTGAAACTGAGCTCGTGCTTCTCTACTCGTGAAGCGCTTTCGGATGGTGAGAGTAGTAACGTTGTGTACCGATTTCAATGTTCTGAAAGTGGATGTAACGCCGCTTATATTGGATACACAACGAATACCCTCAACATGAGAATGTCGCAGCATAAGTATAAGCCGAGTAAAATATTTCAACATATTAAGGAAGAACACCACAAAAATCCCGATAACAGCATAAAAGAGGGCTCTCCATCATAACACAAGAAAGAATGATTTTTATGAATTGCGCCTCGGGGAAATCATTGCTCTTAAGGAAACATAAACCAGTTATAAATAAAATATAATGAAATGTTCAATTTTTTAAACATTTAAATAAACAAAAGGTCACTGTTAGGTAACTTTCTATTACTTTTTAAAATTATTAATTTGTTTGATTTATTTTTTGGTTATTAGTTGTAAACAAGAATTTATATTATCAAAATTGTTAAAATATAAAAAAATAAAACTATTTCTTGAAAATGCCCGAAGTGTACGGACGAAAGCTTGGTATGTTATTAAATCAATAGTTTTATTTTATTCCAGGATAATACTAAAGAAAATTTCTTCTGTAGAAATACATTTAGGAGGCTTGAAAAAGCAACAAAATCATATGTTAAAATAAATGCTGATATTGAGTTTTTAAAAATATAATTTTATAATATAATATTAAATTTATGCAACGCTGAAATTTTTCCCTTTAATGTTCCTTTAATTATGGTATATCTTGCTAGTACATTACATCTAAAATGCAAATTCTAAAAAGAATTATAAAGAATCTTAATATTTTTCCCTGAAAACAACAATTTTCCTTATCTACTCTCCCAACATGGCGCCGTGTGACTTCTGACATTTCCCCAAGCTGAAAATGCTCCTCAAATGGACCAGATTTCAGTCCAGAGAAGACATTATGCGGAATGCGCCATCCCAAATAAGGCGTTCCAGCACTGCTTCAAACAGTGGCAGAACTGTTGGGTTGGGAGACGTGTGTGGCAACCCAAGGGGATTACTTTGAAGGAGATTAATTTAGGTTTGTTGTATCTTGATGCGAGTATTTTTTATGAGCAAAGGCTTGATACCTTTTGGACACTATATATATATACATAGATGTATACAGTGGCGGCTCCAGGGCAGGGCAACCTGGGAAATCGCCCTTGGCCCCGCGCCTTATAAGGGCCTCGCGCGTATGCAGAGGCTAACAGATTTAACGCCCCATATCGCATGAGCTGCACAATATATATATATATATATATATATATATGAGGATATATATATATATAATATATATTATATAATATATATTATATTATATTATTATATATATATATATATATATATATATATATATATATATATATATATATATATTTATAAATATAATTTATTTATATATACATTATATATATAATATTATCTATATACATATATATATATAATATATATATATATATTATATATATATATATATATATATATATTATATATATATATAAAATTGTGCAGATTTTAATTCTTTATATACTTGTGTATGTTTTCTACGAAAACCCGCCCAGGACCCCGCAAAACCTAGGGCTGCCATTGCCGCCCAGGGCCCCGCAAAGTCTAGAGCCGCCATTGGATATATATATATATATATATATATATATATATATATATATATATACTATATAATATATAATATATATATATATATATTATATATATTATTGTAACTTTGCCTAACTTAGAAATAATCTTACAAAACTCAACAAAATTGAACATATACTTCTTGGAAAAAATATTTAAAATAATAAACTGATTAACACTAATAAAGAAATATAAAAGTGTCTTACCTTATAAATAATTACGGCAACTTTAATATGCATAGGACCTACCAATTTATTACCCAAAACAGTTCCTGGCCAGGCTCTACCTCGAAATAATAAATCATAATTACAGAGATCCTTTGCATTGAATCACAAGATAGGAGCAATTAATGATGGTAGTTTCAAAAATTAATTTGACTTTCAGAACGATATTGCACTGTTCTTTATTTTTAACTTAAGGAATTTCAATTAGAGAAAAGTATTTCATAAATATTTCCCAACATAAACTAGGTTAGGATTATAGTATTATAGTCTAATTTAAGTAGAACTTGCACTTTTATATGTTTAACAATTTAGAAGTTGCATCATAAACAAATACAACTCTTCTTAACGATGGTCACAAGTACTCACTTTTTTTTTAGCCTTGTTTTTTTTATAATATTATGATCAAGAAAGGAGGCTGCGCGATACATATGCGCCTTGCTCAATTGGTTAAATATTACAGGGAAACAATTGAATAACGTTTCTACTAAAATTTAAGTATAATTATTTTAAAAATAATAAAGTTAATAAATAAATTAATATTTTAACAATAAATATGAAATTTTTAATTATAATTTTAACAATCTCCCCAGAGAGAGATTGTAGCCTTGGGCTACAATGACTATATTAATGAGTCTAGTTTGGACTTAATGAGCTTGTCACACTTTAGGGCTGCTTGACGTTTAGGTCTACCAACTACTGCCTCCGAGTCATCAGCTGCTTTATCACCATTATTTGATTTATCTTTATCATTAGAGACTTTATCTATTATTAAGGACAATTCTAATGGATACAAATTACTTATTGAATGGTATAATATTTGTCCATTACTTTGTTTAACTTTAACAGTTCTTATTTTGTTGTCATAACCAATTACAACTTCCATAACTCTACCCATCATCCAGAAGGGACGAGGCTTTAAGATGGATTTTATTAGCACTATATCATTTACTTTGATTTTATTTTCCCAAGAGATTTGATATATATCAGTCATAGCTTCCCTTAGATCTAATAGGTAAGCTTCATACCATAGTTGTTTAAACTGATTAAATAATTGCTCTTGAGTATCAAGAGTGCTTTCTAAAGAACCCCTGTCAGGTTCCTTCCAGACTTCTTCATTTGCATCCTTTAAAATAAGAGAAGTATTACAATTCAAACGAATGAATGAGTTAGGAGTTATGGTTTCAAGATCACTAGCTTCTGATCTATATGTGAGAGGCCTGCTGTTAATAGCATTTTTTATAAAAGACAAAGTTGTTAAAAGTTCGAAATAATTTAACCTCTTCCTACCAATAACTTTATACATACAAACTTTCAAAGTGCGTATTTGACGCTCATAAAAAGACCCCCACCAAGCTGAATAATTGGGAATACGAATATGCTTAATATTGTTAATTTTGAGTTCATCCCTGAATTCATTGGACCCCAGAGCCCTAGACAAGATGTCTGCCCCTTTCACGAATGTTCTAGCGTTATCAGAGTAAAGGAAATCTGGGATGGTATATAGGTTACAAAACCTTTGAAAAGCTAGTAAAAAATTTGTCACACCCATGTCAGGGACTAGTTCTAAATGAATTGATCTTACATTAAGACATGTGAATAATAGGATAAACATCTTGTCCAGTTTACCTGTAGTCTCATTAGTCACAAATATATGACCAGTAAAGTCAATGCCTGTGAATTTAAAAGGCATTACTAAATTCATATGATGTTTAGGGATGTCAGTGCACTTAGGATATTTAAAAGCACGCACATTGATTTTTTTGCATAACATACACTGATTTAAGACCTTTTTTATTGCTATGCGAGCTTTGGGAATCCAGAAACCTTGGTTTCTAATATAATTTAATGTACTATCTAATCCCAAATGCTGCATTTTATTATGAGCCTTCAAAATTAATAAGGTGGTGAAGTGGTGGTATCTTGACAAAAGGATAGGATTTTTGATATCATAATTAAAGTATGTACATTTAGATATTCTACCCTTTGATCTTAAAATGTCATCACCATCCAAAAATAAATTTAAGTTATTAACTAGGTTAGGTATTGCACCCTTTTGATCCGATTTTAAAAATGCAATCTCTTTAGTATATGAAGAGTTTTGTACTTTTTTGATCCAATATTTAAGAGCTTTTTTGCAAGGGTCTTCCTTAGTAATTTTGCTTAGAAACATAAACAAATAACTAGTTATATTTATTACTTTTTCAAATTTACTAAATTTATTTATTTCCAATATTTCATCAATATTATTATGTTTATTATTAATTACATTAGTATTAAAATTTAATGTAGCAAAATTACTAAATTCTGGAGAAAGTGAAAGCATTGGAAATTTTGGCCACCTCTCCAGATCCTTACAAAGCCACTCTGGACCATGTTTCCACATATTTAAATTTTTCGCAAATTGTTTAAAAGTTAAACCCCTGGTCAAAAGGTCTGCTGGGTTTTGAGCAGTTTGCACATAGTTAAAAATAATTTTTAGTTTATATTTACTTCTGATGTCATCACACAAAGTGATAACATCTTTTAACCTGTTATTAACATACTTAGCCTTGACCTTGGTTTCACCTGTCAAAAGCCAATTAAGAACTACTTGTGAGTCCACACCTATATTTACATATTCAAAAATGATGTTAAAATAAGAGTCTAAAATAGTGGATATGCATTTTAAAGCTAAAAGGACTCCTAATAGTTCTAAGGTTGGAATACTATAGGTCTTTTTAACAGGTGTTACTTTGGCCTTGGCAAACAAAAGGTTATTTTTTCCTTCACTTGAACCATATGCAACAAACCCATAACATTTAGCAGAACTGTCACAAAATATATTCAGACCATAGGATTCACTTTCATTCACAACTTGACGTGGAAACTCAATCTTACTCAATTCATTTAAATCCTCCTTCAGTTTACCCCATTCAGTCAACATTTCCCCAGGTAATTTTTCATCCCATTCTTTTTTAGCTTCCCAAACACTTCTCATTAACAACTTCCCTCTTACGGTAATAGGTATTGTAAGTCCTAAAGGATCAAACAACTTGGAAGTTTCAGAAAGTATCTGTCGCTTTGTACTACACGAGCTCCTATAACTTACTGACGACACATGCAAGGAATCTTTCTTTAAATTGCATTTATACCCAAGCACCTTTTCATACTCATTTTCATGCTCCACATACCTACCATCCATTCTCATACTCTCACACAACTGCTCACAATTACTATTCCAAGAGCGAAGTTCAAACCCACCCTGGTTCATTCTTTCAAAAGTAAGATGGTACAACTTTTCCAATTCTTTGCAATTATTGCCTGTAAAAATCAGGTTGTCTACAAAAAAATTAGAAGACAAGATATCCCTACACTTATCATCAGGGAACTTTTCTACATGATGTTTCATTATATAATGGAGAATGAAAGGGGACGCTGTATAACCGAACAGTAAAGTTTTAAACCTGAAAGAGATTAATTCATCATTCTGATACCATAAAAAACAGAATTTGTTTTTGTCATATTCGTCTCTTAATTTGATAGACAAAAAGGCTTGTTTAATGTCACTAAGGACAACATAATTATTAGTTCTAAATACCAAAAGTAATTTTAAAAGGGAGTTCATTAAATCTAAACCAGCATAAGAAGCCTGATTCAAGGAAGGGCTGTCTTTAGATATTTTAAAAGAGCAATTAAAGACAGGTCTTATCTTAGTTGTGATCTGCTCCTCACTTCTTATTATAGGTCTGTGAGGTATAAATATATAATCACATCTCTTAAATTTAGGAATATTTACAATTTCAATTATATTATCTTGCAAATATTGAGAAAAAATATTATTATAACTTTCTACAAGTCCTTTTTGCTTAAGAGAAGAATAGACTCTATTTAATACTCTCAAAGAAATATCAAAATTTGAAGCAACATTTTTAATTTTTTCTTCTATCCAAGGAAGTTTGACATAATAATTGCCATCCTGGAAAGAAATATCATTCTTAAATTTTTTAATCATGATCTCATCATAAGAGGCTAGATCATTATCCTCTTTAGTAGGAATACCAACACTCTCCATGGACAACAAATATTCAAGTCCATGTTCTACTTCAGAATCATCATAAATATTATCAAAAGGGTGAAAATAACTTTTAATAGGATTTAAAATCAAATTTACAATGGTTTCATTTACTAAAGCAGACTCCTCCTCTTCTATCAATGGAGATTGCATATTCACTTTACTTACTTCTATGATTTGATTTCTGGTTAAAAAATTTTGAACATTACCTATAGGTATAAACTTATTTGCAATTTTAAAACAACTTCCAGACATTATATTAACTAAATTAAAAGAAGGAAGAAATTGAATAATGTCTGTGCCTAATAAACAATCTATGTCAAACATATCATGGTCTCCACTGTCATAAAAAAAAGAATCAGCTAAAGGAATACCATTTTTCTTAAAATTTTCAACCGCTTTATTCATGCCGTGAATTCTATAATTTAAATTTAAATCATTGTCAATGAGGAAAGGCATGCTAAAAACTTCCCGATCATTAAATTGTAAACCCAATAACAATTGCTGAAAAATTCGCTGTTTTGCACCAATGAAAGTTTGAATATTGTACTCTAATTCATGTAAATTATCAAAATTATTAATTAAACCTGTCATGGCATTTTTAGATATGTAAGAGCGTTGACTACATGTATCTATTGCTCCTCTTACTGTAACCTTTTTGTTGCCTTTAAAGAGTTGAAAGGAAATTGTTGGCAACAAATACACTTTATCCACATTTTGTTGGAAACTTATACATAAGGAGCTAACAGACTCATTTTGCTCATTTGGGATATCATTGGGACAAAAAGCTGTTATATGGGAATTAGCTTTACACTTAAAACAATTAAATCTTAATTTATTTTTAATACCATAACATTTTTCAGGCACATGACCCAAACCTCCACAATGATGACACATGTTTAGCTCTTTGGCACGTTTTATACGCTGAGGCACTGTTGGATACTTGTCACATAAATAGAGAGGATGATTTTTTAATTGACATAGCTTACAAATTGTAGGGTTGTAAGTTTGAGTTTCTATTTTATTATTTACATACATTTTAGAATCTTTACTATTATTTACAGTTTTAAAATTTTGAAGAGTACTAGATTTAGGAGCTTTAGTAGCTTGAAAAACTTTATTTACTTTAGCTTTGGTTGATACATCCTTCCTATTTTGGGACAAAATACTTAAAGTATTAATAACCTCATTATAATGATCAAAAAATTGTACCAAAGTAGGATAATTATTTGCAATTTTATGTATTAATTCACTTTTAAACACTTTAGGCAATTTTTGAAATATTATATTACTCAAGAGTAGACTTCCAGGTGTATCAGCTTCTAAAAAGTCTACTTCATAACTCTTAAGTTCATAAATCATTGACCTAAGTTCATTTATATACACTTTCAATTTCAAAAAGCCTTCATCATAGCCTTCATCAACCTTAAGATCTAAAATATTATTTATATTTTCATTAATTATGAAAGGCCTATCAAGAAATTCTTTCTTTAATAACCTTAAGGCTATGTCATAGTTTTCATCTGTAATAGACAGATGGCTTACTACTTTAAGAGCATAATCCTTTAAAAAACTAATTAAATAAGTAAGCTTTACTGAATTGGTTAAATTACTCCTATTACCGATTAAATTATTAAATTTATTAAGGAAATTGGAAAAAAGTAATTTATTTTTTCCCAATCCATCAAATACTTCGCACTGCAACTGAGGCAGTTTGGAATCATTTATATTAACCTTATTTATTAAATCCAAAAAATTATCAGTATTTACACTCTCATTTATTTTTACAATTTCTTTAGGAAAATATTTTTCAAAGGACAATAACTCAGCTGACAACTCAAAATGGTAATCTACTTGACCTTCAAGCTCAGAATTAAAATAAGAAGGATCTAAATTATCTACATTATTATCAGACAACAGTATGACAATCTCTTCATCCAAACTTTTAAT
The DNA here is from genome assembly GCA_015478945.1 of Trachelipus rathkii. Classification (NCBI taxonomy): domain Eukaryota; kingdom Metazoa; phylum Arthropoda; class Malacostraca; order Isopoda; family Trachelipodidae; genus Trachelipus; species Trachelipus rathkii. The sequence continues at coordinate 3,717 of JABUQX010066602.1, read as the reverse complement.
AGAATAGACTTCTTTCTCAATATCAGTATTTACAGCTCTAAATAGAGGCTCTGTTAATTTATTTTCATTACCAAAAGCAGTTAACTTTTTTAAATTATTAGTAATTTTTGCTTTAGAAATAGCTCTTTTTCTTATCAAAGCTTTAACAGAAGCTTTACAAGAGCTTAAGGCTTGAGCTTCTTCATCAGTTAGGCCCATAATTTTGATTAGGTATATCAACTTAGCCTATAATAAAATTTACTATTTGTAGCATAATTTAATTACTATACCTTAATATTAATAATTTTCTTAACCAATAAATGAAATCCAAATTCATTAAATAGGCAGCTTTATAATTTTCAATAGCTATAGCCTATTCGCACGCATGTACTGCTTGTAAACAAACTTAATTTCTAATTTTAGCATAAATTTGCTTTAATATATGATTATTATAAACTATCCTATCACCAATTACTAACACTATCACTTTTTATAATATATTTACACTAGAAATGCTTAAAATACATTTCAATTTAACAAAATTCACACTTAAATTTAAATTCAGCCTTCGTGAATAATTTATAATATCGATATGTAATCGATATATCGATACATACTCGATACAAGTATTGAACAGGGCAATATCGCTCCACTATCGATATTGAAAATATCGATCTTTCAAAGAACAATACGTGATGCAATTCTCGATACGAAAATAGAAACTTTTTCTGAGTTGAAAATTAATTTTTGAAATAAAAAATATATGTTAACTTTGCTAAGTTATAAATAATACCAAACTCAACAAAATTGAACATATACTTCTTGGAAAAAATATTTAAAATAATAAACTGATTAACACTAATAAAGAAATATAAAAGTGTCTTACCTTATAAATAATTACGGCAACTTTAATATGCATAGGACCTACCAATTTATTACCCAAAACAGTTCCTGGCCAGGCTCTACCTCGAAATAATAAATCATAATTACAGAGATCCTTTGCATTGAATCACAAGATAGGAGCAATTAATGATGTTAGTTTCAAAAATTAATTTGACTTTCAGAACGATATTGCACTGTTCTTTATTTTTAACTTAAGGAATTTCAATTAGAGAAAAGTATTTCATAAATATTTCCCAACATAAACTAGGTTAGGATTATAGTATTATAGTCTAATTTAAGTAGAACTTGCACTTTTATATGTTTAACAATTTAGAAGTTGCATATAAACAAATACAACTTTTTTTGAACGATGGTCACAATGTACTAACCTTATCAGCCTTGTTTTTTTTTATAATATTATGATCAAGAAAAGAGGCTGCGCGATACATATGCGCCTTGCTCAATTGGTTAAATATTACAGGGAAACAATTGAATAACGTTTCTACTAAAATTTAAGTATAATTATTTTAAAAATAATAAAGTTAATAAATAAATTAATATTTTAACAATAAATATGAAATTTTTAATTATAATTTTAACAATATATATATATTTCACAAAGTAGGAGAAACTCAAATTAATTGTTGTCAAATCAATTACTATGCCCCAAACATGGCATTTCAAAGTATGAAAGTCACATGATGTGGAGAAAATAAAAGAAAAAATAGGGGTTACAGACTTTAAGAATAAATTCATTGAAGAATGATCGCAGATGCTTAATGTCAAGTCAGAAGATCCAACGGAGAAGGAATGAGAGTGTGTGGAAAGTCAAGTCTCCCGAGGTTTTCGTGAAGAAGAAAGTGTGCGACTAAAAGAATTCAGGTGAGTCGTGTTCATTATAAAAGTAAAATCATAAGGAGATTGAAGAAACAATTCGTCGAATTTAAAGAGAATGGAGAGTCCATGAAACGAAAAGTCCTGATATATATATATATAATATCGATATATATATATATAGTATATATATATATATATATATATAATATATATTATATATATATTATATATATATATATATATATATTTATAATATATATTTATATATATAATATAATATATATATATATAGAATAGAATAATATATAAATAAAAAATAATATATATATATATATATATATATATATATATATATATATATAATATATATTATATATATATATATAATATAATATATATATTATATATATTTTATATATATATATATATATATATAATATATTATTATATATATATATATATATATATATATATATATATATTATATATATATATATATATATACTATATATAGTATATATATATTAATATACTAGTATATATATATATATATATATATATATATATATATATATAAATTCGAAGCTGTTAATCGCTAAGTTATGTAGGTAGAATAATAAGAGGCCTGAAGTAATCTTAAACACGATAAATATTACATATATATTACATTAAAAAGTCTTCAGTAAGTTTAAATAAAGAACGTAAGCTTTCGATCCGTGCTGGATCCTCTGTCCGACGCGGTGAATGGAAGACTAAAAATTTAATTTAAAAAACTGTGAAAAGTGGAAAGTTTAAATATAATAAAATGGTAAGAAGAATAAGTTAATTAGGTATGTTTTGTTAAGATTTTTTTGAAAAAAGGTGTTGTGGAAAGAATGTTGTTAAGTGTGGAGATCTAAAGAGTATTCGCCTTGTAGTTTGTTATAGTTGGGGAGATTTTCTTATGCAGGATTCATTAATTTGCGTTGTAGGGGCTGTCACAAGTACTTGTATGGATAGGGTCATTGTCATTGAGGTTAATTTGTGATTGCAGTTCCCTGTGATCTTGTGTAAATGTGAGCCAGAATTTTTGTGAGTCATTTATTGAGGTCTGTACAGATGTTGTTGGTTTGTTTTTTACGCTAGTGAAATCATTAGTTTCGCCAATGTAGCAAGAGGTGCAGTTAAAACAGGGGATTTTGTAAACACATTGGGAGATGTTTTGGGAAGTGTGTGTGGGAGGTTTAAAAATGCGTTTGAGAGAAGATGTGTTAGAAGAGGTAAGTCTTAAAGATTCAGGTAAAGATCTTATGATAGAGGTGTGAGGTACATGTGGGATGGGTAGATAAGAGAAGGATTTGGGTGGTAAACCGATGGTTGGGTTGTACAGTTTATGTTTAGCTTTTTACTGCTTTAACTTCTCTCAAGAATAATCATAATATTGTTGTTACCAGATCAGATAAGGGACAAAATTTAGTAATTTTGAACAAAGATGACTATATTTCTAAATGCAACAATCTCCTTAACGACAATAACACTTACACACTCCTCAACAAAAATCCTCTTAACAATTCTCACACTCGGTTTAACCAATATCTTAAACTCATCACCAAAGATTTCCCCAACCTCACTAATGAACTAAAACCCAGTTTTCCTCGCCTCTCACAATTTTATGGTATCCCTAAGATACATAAACCCAACAATCCTGTACGTCCTATTATTTCTAACACTAATTCCGTTAATAATAAGTTATCTTCATGGCTATCTAAGCAACTTAAACCTTTACTTGGCCAAATCTCCCCATCTCATCTTAAAAATACTGATGATTTTATTCTCAAAACACGTCATATTTCACCTCACACTAACCACATTCTTAGTTTTGATGTCACTTCTTTATTCACCTCTGTCCCTGTACCTTTCACTATGCTCCTTTACTAGAACGTTTATTATCTCTGAAAACACTTACAACTAGGCTTATCCTTTTCCTTCCTTAAAAAACTCTATACCTCACTCTTGAACTAATTTCTTCCATCTCTCCGG
>JABUQX010066601.1:5000-18142 GCA_015478945.1 Trachelipus rathkii | reverse complement strand
ACTAATTTTGCTAAATACCAAATCGAACGAACCTTTACATTTCCTAAATTCCTTAGCAAAGTGCAAAATCCGAAAACCGCCTTAATTTCTTCCCCAACATAAACTCAAAAGCTTCCATTTGGCATTTGTCTGTAAGAAATCTAATCCAGTTTTAGCACGAATTTCCGGGCCATCAATCACCGATTTTACAAAAAATATTACACTAGCATTAGTTACATATAGTCAATATAGAACAGTAAAAAAAACCACCATGGCCTATCAGACTGCCCCCAGTCAACCACTACCAAAACATGCCATGCAACCATTCAACTTTCTGGGAAAGTCAGGAAGTCAGGAAAAAAAAAAATTTGGTAGGGAAGACCTGGTGCCGGCCCTACTTCTACAAATGCTGAAACAAGTCCAGGGAAATTCCAAAAAAAGTCATAAAAAAGTCATGGAAATTTTAAAATTTCCAAACATATGAAGAATGATCCAATGACCATGTTACATATTTTGAATTATTTTTTTCCTTACTGCTATAATTTGAATAAGATTATTTATTAACCTGAAATGAAAAGGATGGTGCAGAAATTACATCCATAAATCTATCTATCTGTTCTTTCTATTTTAGATTCACTATTACCTACTATTCTTCCTATTCTTTTCGTTTAAGGTTGTTCCAAGTCATCTTTCCGATGAGGTTGTATTTGTATTATGGATGGTTAGGACTGTATGACTTATACTTAATCTGTTTATATCTTTTCTTTTTATGAATTATACTTTTGATGTTTTTTTTTTTTTGAGTTTTGAACAATTTACTCATTGCAGTTGAAGGTATTAATTATTTTTTTTATAAAATGATCTTCAAGCCCAAAAAAAAAACTTAACTCGACGATCCATGGGACGTCAAACTGAACCTTGGCATTTCTGTTCACAGATTTACCCAATCGCGACGTAATATTATGGAAGATTTCTAAGTACCATAAAAGCCTGCTAAACAACTAACTAAGCTTTTTGCATTTAAATTTACATGACAAACTGAATGCCGACGTGCAAATCAAAATGACAAAAAGATATTAGAAAGTCCTCTGAAATACAAGCCTGTCCAATGGCTCTCATCATTGGATCCTAGTATAGTTTTTATCAGCCAGAACAAGGGAAACAAAAGATTTTATTTATTGCTAGAGGCATTGTACACCCAATAACTGAATCAGATTCTGTTGCTGAGAAAGAAAAAGCACATATACTCTACTTTGCAGTGAACTCATTCTACCTTGAATTAAAATTCAAATATTTTTGGATGTGATGAATGTCCTTCTAAGAGACTTGATGATTTTTTTTCTTCTTAGCCACCTGAGAATTCAATGTAGCGGATTGTGAAAATATTAATTAGGACTATATTTCTCGCAGAAATGCGACAGGAAGGAGTTTCCCTATAATTAGCCAAATTTATGGAGATCTGATAAGACATAGAGTTGCTTTGATTTCTCAAAGAACCCAGTGCACAATTCCTATTAAGATCTCATGAAGTATTCATAAAGTTCCTATCATCTCAAAAAATTTGACAAATGTAGAGCTCCCATAGGAGATATGAAGAACATCCCAAAGAGTCAAAACAGAAAGAAAAAAAGAAGAAATAAAAAGGTTTTTAAAAAGAAAAAGAAAAGGAAAAAAATTTATAGTCATACAGATCAATAAACCTGAAAGAGCAGAGAAAGATCTTAAATACTGAATGCTTATAACAGAAGAAGCCGCCTATAAATCAAAAAATTCAATGCTTGACAGAAGAAAAAGTTAATCTAAATCTCCACCCCTTTAGAACTTTGTGATTACAGTGTAGCGGCGATCGAGCCGTAGGCTATTCAATGTAACTTTTAATTTTATTTTCTTTTGAAAATAAAACTTTCTTTTGAAAAATATAAAAAAAGGATTATATTGGACGGCTATGGGTAAGGTATAGACTTATTACCTAAAAAAAAAATATTTTCTTCAAACTTCATCCCATTGCATGATGAACAATTTCTAAAAGTAATCTTTCATAAATTTAATAGTATTAGAACTGAGTAAATAGGCAATGCAATAATAATTAATAGAATATGGTTTATACAGCCAAAAATAACGAACACCCCGCTGGTCAGGGAAAAATTTGCAGATTTGTTCAGGAAAGTCAGGAAAAAATCAAATTCAAAATTTTAGTGTGAACCCTGATATCCACCAAAAGCACCTAGGCTTTCAAATTGTGTTGTAACTTACAAATTCCACCAATTTGCTTTCAGTCAAAACTAATGATATATAAATATATTACCAAACCATCCACCATGCATTAATAACTAAGTTATGTCACACATGCCATCTAACAATAACTGTTATAACTAAAAACCCGCCAATTTGCTTCGTCCAATATATTATATGATACCCGAACCCATCCATAAACGAATCTAACCGTTTCTAAAATGTTGAAGGAAGTCACACTCAACAACCTCCCTTGGCGGACTATTCCAAAATTTAACAACCCTATACTGAATGAATGTTTTCTTATCAATGATGGCATGCACTTTCTTCTTAATGTTCTTATTATGCCCCCTGGTGCACCTGTCCATGTTCTACTATGAAAATTTATTGGTGCTCTAGTTATCAATAGATTAATATTTTGTAGACTTGTACCATGTCCCCTCTGAGAAATCGCCTTTCTCCAGAAAACATTCCATTCCTAACAGCCTTTCTCATAGCTCTTACCCTCAAACCAGAAAACGCCCTTGCTGCTTTATTTTGCAACTCTCTCTAGCATATGCTAAGTCTTTCTTTAAAAAGGGGCCCCAACTTGTGCACAATACTGGCCTTAACATAGCTATTATACAGTTTACTATTACTTCCTGCTCTTGTAAACAACATTGCGATTTATTAGGCCCAGCATCCTTATTAGCTTATTTCTAGCTTCCAAACATTTTAGCTACTTTCAAATACTGCTTATAATCACAACCTAATCTTTTTCTTGGTCCACAGACTCCAACCAGTCTCCATTCATATCGTAGTCTAAAACTTTTATTGAGCTAACCTAGATGAAGAACCTTACATTTTTTAATTAAAAAATTCATTTGCCACTATCTGCCCACCAAGAAAGTTTATCTGAAGTATCATTTTTGGAATCTTATGCACCCTTCACTATTCAACTGAGGTGCCACTTTAGTATCATCTGCAAACCTAGAAACCTTGCACTTACATCCCTGCTCTAAATCATATATATATAGGAGGAACAATAAGTGCCCAGCACTGAACCCTGTGGACACCACTCTTCACTATTTCCCATGATGATTTAGTGCCATTTAGTTGTCCTATGTTTTCTATTTCCAACCACTCTTTAATCCAACCATGTACCACTCCACCTATACCACATTAGCAATAACTTGCATCAGCCTTATGTGGGGAAACCTTATCAAAAAGCCTTACTAAATGATCTAAATATATAATATCAACGGATCTCCTCGGTCAATGCAGTCTAATGTATTCTATTCCATAAATTCTAAAAAAGGTTTGTCTGACATGACCTTACCCTTTCTGAAACCAGCTGGGAGTCATAACAATACCTTTGTTATTCTTCTAAGATATTTCTCTATATATGACCTTCAGTAACTTTTCCAAACCTTTTCAACCAGATGTTAAGCGAACTGGCCTATAATTTCCCAAATCTCTCTTACTACCTTTCTTATAAATCGGCACAACATATCGCTGTTTTCCCAGTCATCTGTACCTCACCATAATGTTATAGATCGCTTAAAACTCAAATACAGTGCCTTTGCAATGCTTAAACTTACCCTCTTTCAGAAATTCTACCATATAATACCATCAGGGCCTGCAGCTTCTTGGATCAATATGATCTAATAACGTTTAATATCTTTTTACATCAAATTCAAATTCTGTAAGTCTATTTTTACATGCATACAAGAACTATTAGTCTCTGAACTATTATCTAATCTTTTCTCTGTAAAAAACAGTGAAGCAAAATAAGCATTGAAAATGTTGACAACTCCTTATCTGAACTACTAAATCTTTCATCAATTTTAATTGACCAATTGCTCCTATCTTACTTTTAAATTTATAAAAGCCCCTAAAAAACTTCTTCAGGTTCTTACTATTCCTTGCTAAATTAATCTCTGCCTCTCTCTTGCCTTTCTTATTGACTGGTTAGTTCATTTCTATTTTTCCTATAATTTTGCTAATCATCTTCCCATTACACCTGATTGAATATTTTTAAAACATCGCGCTTTTTCATAATTTTCTCTCTATCTCTCTATTTCACCAAACAGTTTTTCTTTCCCACCCTAATGGGTTTATTCTTTAAAAACATACTTGACGAGATTCATTAAAATTGTTATAAAATGTTCCCACATATTAAAACAGTGTTGGTCTTTAAACTCTTTATATCCCAGTCATTATACTAAGCATGTCTCGAAACTTTGGTAAAAATCGAAATTTCGGAAACTATGATCTATTTCCTATTAGACTTGCAATTTGGCCCATATATCAATCTCATATAAATCTAAAAAAATTTTATTTATTTAATTGTTTTTTGGTCAACCCTAAAAAAAGTTTCCTTAAATTCCTTTTTTCCCCTCAACTCTAACTCATCCACCATACTTTCATCATGTAGTTAATATTAAGTCTAATAGCGCATCGTTCTTGTGGGTTCTTGGACCATTGGGTCAAAAAGTTATCTAGTATACCAATTTATGAATGCAGAACTACTACGGTCCATATAGACAAGGAATCCCTCATGAATCAGAAAATGAAATCACCATGTATGACTTTACCGTTTTCATTACTTGCATGCCGTTCTTCATTTCTTTCACCCAATCAGCATCTACATTCTGACTCTGGCCAGGAGGTCTATAAAATTGCCCCTATTCTATATGATTTATTTATATAAGTATATCTACCCACACTATTCAATATCATGATTAACTTTTAAAAGTCGAGTCATTAATACAGATTGAATATTCTTTTAACATAAAAAGCCGTCCACACACCACCCTTCTTCCTTCTACGCTTGTATAAAAAAGTAAATCCCTCTATTGCATATTCCGAAAGGAGTCCTCCATATAATGATCTTCATAACCCATGCCTCCATTTCTAATGGAGCACGTGTTTTGGAAATAAACAAAATAAGAAAAATAACAAATGTTTTTATCACAAATAATTGATCAACTATTGGGATGGAGTTTATCGATTTGAAGAAATTAAATTTAAAGTTAATTTCATGAATAAAACATTCATCAAAATCAACGAACTATTACGCCGCAATCTTATTTGTTTACATTTTTTCGTTAGCATTTTTCCTAAAATTCGGTAAGCATGGGAAAGAGCAACCTAACTGAAACAAGAAAATACTAAGGTTTTTTCCATTTTGCTAAAAATTTGTGCTAAAATTGATAGAAATCGAACGACTCTTTAGCATTTTTTCCTAAATTTCGTTACAAATCGAAAAACGCTTTTAATCCACTAATAGTTGACAATTACTTCTGATAATGAAAAACCATTTGTTATTTTCTTTTTTTTGTTTATTCCCAAAACCAACGTGCTCCATTTAGAACAGCTGATCAAAATTTTTGTAAACAATCGACGCGATTATCCCAGAAATTTCGTGCTAAATACTATGCTTTAGCATATTAAATCATCTTTAGCACTAAATGGTCAAAACGAAAACGCCATAAAATAACCTTTCTTTTTTTAACATCACAAAGTCTGAAATTCGAATTTAGTAAGTCATAATTACACTTGAACATTTGTTAATATAAAAATCATAAAATTTATTCAAAATTTAGTCCTTTCAATATTATTAAATGTAAATATTATAAATAAAAGGTGAAAATGAAATAGAAATTTCCTAATATACTTTTTTTCAATATAATATATATAATATATATATATATAATATATAATATAAAATAATATTATATATATATTATATAATATATAAATATATAATATATATATATATAATATATATATATAATATATATATAATATATATTAATATATATATATATATAATATATTATATATATATAATATATATATATTATATATAATAATATATAATAAAGACATTAAGAATATAGAAACAAAAAAGCCACATGGCCTATCGAGCGACTGTCCCAGTCAACCCACTACCCAAACATGCTCATACAAATCCACAAAGCCACCCTAGCTTGTCAATGTGTTGTAACTACAAATCCACCAATTTGGCTTAGTCAAACTAAATGATATATAAATATGATACCAAAACCATCCACATGCATAATAACTAAGTTATGGTCACACATGCCATCTTACATTAATAACTACTTATAAATAAAAACCCGCCAATTTGGCTTCGCAATATAATTATATGATACCCAACCCATCCATAAGCGAATCTAACCCTTATGAATGATACAAGTGGATCACACTCAACAACCTCCTCTGTCAGAGACTATTCCAAAAATTTAACAACCCTAACGAATGCAGACTTTTTAATACACATGCATTTGGTCCTTTAAACTCCTAGCCCACAGTTATATAAAGCATGTCTCGTATTTGGTAAAATCGCCCATTTCAGAAATCTTAGGATTTGTTTCCTATATGAGTCTGTGCAATTTTGGCCCCAGATATCACATTCATATTAATCAACTTATATTATATGTCACTAATCCTAAATTCTTCTTCAACGTCTAATCTATTATCCACCATACTTCATTGCTTAGTAATATAAGTCTATAGTTCATCGTTTCTTGGGGTCATGACCATCTGGCCAAAAGAAGTTATCTAGTATACAATTTATAAATACTGAACTCTACTGGTCTGTATTAAACAGAATCCCATCGAATGCCAGAAAACTTAAAATCACCCACTTATGACTTTACCTTTTCTCTACTGCTGGCATCTGTCTCAATTCTTCACAAATTCCTCATCTAAATTCCTTGACCCTGCCAGGAGTGAAGATGGGTAAGAAAATTATATGAGACTCCTTTCAGGATATGAAATAGACGATATTCAACTTTATTTAACCAGCGTCAGAGAAAAAGGTGAGGATCTGTTGGCGCATTATATTTAAAACAATATTCAATCTTATTAATGACGACTTAAAGGAAGTCCGTGAATCTTGAATCAGTTATGGGTAAGAAAATCCTTATGTTTAATAAATCATATAGAATAGGGCATTTTATAGACCTCCTGCCAGAGTCAAGAATTAGACCCGGAAATTGTGAAAGAAATTGAGACAGCATTACACAATATAAAAAAAGTATAGTCATAATGGGTGATTTTAATTTCCTGCATTCATTGGGATTCCTTGTCTAATACTAATATATAGTAGTTCAGTATTTATATATTGTATAGGCCACTTTTTGAGCAGATGGTCCATGAACCTACACAAGACACGATGCACTATAAGACTTAATATTAACTAACGATGAAGTATGGTGGGTGAGGTTAAAGTTGAGGAGAATTTAGGACTTAGTGACCATAAAATAATTAGATTTAATATGAATGTGATATCTGGGCGCAAATTGCAAGTTAATAAGGAAAGGATCTTAGATTTCCGAAAATGGGATTTTACCAAATTACGAGAAATGCTTAATATAACTGACTGGCATAAAGAGTTAAGACCAAAAACTGTTTTATCTATGTGGAAACATATTTTAAGCAAAGTTTAATGAATATTCAGTCAGTATGTTTAAAAGATAAACCCATTAGGGAAAGAGAAAACCTGTTTGGTGAATAGAGAGATAAGAGAAAAATTAATGAAAAACGGAATGTTTTAATATTCAAGTGTTAGTATAGGTAGATGAAAATTTAGAAAATTATAGGAAGAATAGAAACGAACTTAACCAATCAATAGAAAGGCAAAGAGAGAAGGCGAAAAATTAATCTTAGGAAGGAATAGTTAATAAGAACCTGAGAGTTTTAACTTTTACTAAATTTAAAAGTAAGAATAAGGTCCAATTAAAATTGATGAAAATTTAGTAGTTCAGATAAGGAGTTGGTCAATCATTTTCAATGCTTATTTTTGCGTCCAATTTTTAAGAATGAAAGATTAGATAATAGTTGGAGACTAATAGTTCTTGTATGCATATAACAATTAGACTTACAGAATTTGAATTGACGTAAAAAAGATATATTAAACGTTTATTGACCATATTGATCCAGGTAAAGCTGCAGGCCCTGATGGATATATGGTAGAATTCTGAAGAGGGTCAGTATCAGGCATTGCAAAGCTACGGTATTGATTTTTAACGATCCTATAACAATTTGTGAGTACCAGATGACTGAAGACAGCATATTGTTGTCCCTATCATAAGAATAGAAGGAAGAATTTGGAAATTATAGGCAGTTAGCTTTAACTCTCTGGTGTAAAGTTCTGCTCCCTCGTTTGTATCTATAGAGAAATATTTAGAATGATAACAAGTATTGTATGACTTCCCAGCACGTTTCAAAGGGTAGGCCATGTCAACAAACCTTTAGAATATTATGAATACAATTACTACTGCATTGACAGAGGAGATCCAGTGATATTGGATATTAGACTTAGCAAAGCTTTATATAAGCTCCCCACATAAGCTGATTCGAAGAAATAATTGCAATGTCGCATGGCGTAGCAGGGGGTTAAGGGGGGCACTTTGCCCCCCTAAAATCTGGCACAATAAAAAAAAACCTTATATGTTTGCCAGACAAACGTTTTTAAGGTTTATTAGTAAAAAATTTAAAAAATATATCAACCGATAGCATAATAAGAGTAATTCTAACGTATTACAAAACATACATTTTTTCTATAGTTTAAGTTTTCGTTTTTCAAATTGCTTGAAGTCAAACAACTGTGTCCTGCCGTTTATATACACTAGCTTTCTCTCCCTCAGTAATCTCCGCTAGAACTCTCAGTACGTCGATAGCATTTAGGCAGCCGCAAACTGATATTAAATATATATATATATATAATATATAAATAATATATATATATATATATATATATATAATATATATATATATATATATATAATAATAATATATAATAATCAATCAACCCTTTCCCCCCCCTAAGAAATTCCCTTGCCTACGCCCATGGCAATTGCTATAGTGAGTGTACATAGTTGGATTAAGGACGTGTTGGAATAGAAAACATGTGTACAATTAAATGGCAATAAAATCATCATGGAAATAGTGAAGTAGTGGTGCCCCACATGTCAGTGCTGGGCACTATTTCCTTCACAATATATAAATGATTTTAACAGGACTTAAAATGCAACTTTTAAGTTTGCACATATACTAAATATGGCCCCTCAGTTAGGAATAGTGAAGATCCATAAAGATTCATAAAGATCTTGATAAACTCTGGGTGGCAGATAAAATGGTAAAATGAATTTAATAAGTAAAAATGTAAGTCTTCATCTGGTTACTCAAATAAAAGTATCTAACTTGATATGAATGGGATTGCGTGACCACGTCTTGGACCAAGAAAAAGATTTAGTTGATTATAGAGTAATTTGAAAAGTAGCTAATCAATGTTTTGGAAGCTAGAATAAAGCTAATAAGATGCTGAGCATAATAAATCGCAATGTTTACAAGAGAAAGGAAGTAATAAGTAAACGTATAATAGCTTATGTTAGCCAGTAATAGAATTGGCACAAGTTTGGCCCTCGTATTTAAAAAAGACTTAGATAGCTAGAGAGAGTGCAACATAGAGCACAAGAGATTTCTGGGTTGAGGCTAAGCCTATGAGGAAGCTGAAGATAAGATGTTTCTGGAGAAAGTCGATCTCAGAGGGACATGATACAAGTCTACAAAAGTATTAGCATCTACTAAAATTACGATTACCAACAAATTATTTATAGTTAGAGATGGACTAGGTGACCAGTATATAAGAAAATTAAGAAAAAGGCATCCATCTGTTATAAAACCAACATGCATCATATAGATTTGATTAAATTTTGGAAAGGCTTGCACAAGGAGGTTGAGTGTGACTCCCCCCCGATAACAACATTTAGAAAGTATGATGGTTGAGTATACTTATAATGATATATTTACATTGCCGGTTTTTGAGTATTATAGTTATTAATATGTTAGATTGCTATGTGTGACCATAATAATAGTTATTAATGCTTGTGGTGGTTTAATATGTATTATATATATATAATATATATATTAATAATATTATAATAATATAATATATATTATAAATATATATATATAATATAATATATATATAATAATATAATTAGTGTGTGCCGAATATTCGGTAGTATTCGTCTTATTCGGCCAAAATACGAATATCGGTATTCGCTTTTTGCCGAACTATTCGCCGAATATTGACTTATAACAATAAAATTACGTTCCAATCATAAGTGCGAAACTGCTATTTCCAAATTTAAAATTAAAAATTTTAGAACTTAATTGATAAAATTAAATATAGTCAAATTTTGTAGCCAACTATGGCGAAAATCTTTGTCATTTGTCACGATCCTTAAGGCTTGACATGCAATATCTAAAAAATGATTATTATGCATACAGGATAATTGACCCCATACATGTTAGCTGATAAGTTATAAGAGAGTGGCCTTGCTAATCAATTTCATGTTTTATTCACATGTTGCAACTATGCATCCACGATTCAATATTATGTCAGATCTGTTGTTTAAAGACTATTTATTTACTTGCAGAAGCATTTTCTTTCCATTTTCACCATTCATCAATGGCAGCTGCAAAGCTTAAAACTTACAGCAGCTGAATGGCAAACAGCATAAATTAATTCAAGACGTTTCTACATCCGAACAGAACTTAGGATATGCTTAAAAGATTGTTTGAACAAAAAGTTCCCCTATCAATATACGCTGTGAATGCCATCAGAAAATGTTGACTGATTTCAGTGGAAAAATTTATCCATTATTGAAGCCATTTGACAACATCACTAAACAAGCATTAAACGTGAAGTAATGTCGCCAAGATCCCTTCCATTTTAGCAATTAATCTAACTAAAAAAGGCAGTAAAAAAAAAAGCTTCATGGAATAATTACCACTCGCTTGAACGAAGCTTAAGAAATCAGTTAGAGTAAAAAAGACGTCTAAGTTTTCTACTGATAAATCTTGGTTAGCTTACCTTTCTTAGATCTGCGGTTCAAGCTAATTTTTCAACATGAATCATGAATCAGTAAAAAATTATGGTCGTTGAGGCATGGAAAGAAATTGCATGAAAATTTAGCTCCTGACTCCTTTGCTGACGATGATTCATGTAGTGGGGAAAGTAAAGCTGAATGGTGTCCATTTCACTCTTAAGATTTTTTTAAAGATTGTGGCATCAAATCGTCATACAGAAAAAAAGTGAGTTTTGCACATGCAAAGTCCATAATCTCTGTTAAAGCTTATGTAATTAGAAATAAAACAGAAATACAAACTTATTCCCTATTATTATATTGAACACAAAATATTGTTTTCAAAGGTTACAAAGATCTATCTACATATATGAAATCTAATAACTAGCAATAACACACCTTTCAGCTTCCACTGTCATCCAGTCGAAAGTGAAAGGAATATTTTGAAAAGGAGAAATATTATGAAGCCACAAGAAATATTTTTCCTTTTGTAATCAATGGATAATCCGATGGTCTGTCATTTTAACCTTAGAGCTATTCAAATGAAGTTTAGTTTAAATCTTTATACGAAAGCTTCTTACATTTCTCATTTCAATTATTTAATATGTGCAATAGTTTGCTAGGATAAAAAATACTTATTACTCTTTTATCTTTTTACCTCATATTATATATCACAGAGAACATGAAATTTCTTGGACGGTCGCAAATTGCATTATGATTCATGACCGAAAAATGTAATCCGGTTTTAACTTCAACACATCGCATTTGTGAATCATGTGGAAACACAGATGTCAAAAATGTTATGCTCTTAACCCTTTTCCAAAGTCCATCAGGTCAATTTATTGTACTGATTATATAATACCATAATTATAATAATAATAATATAGTAATATATATCTTTTTACCATCATATTTTATATACATAGATAATAAGAATATAGTTAATATAGTAATATTAACATACTATTTCACTTTCTATTGACAATATATTGATAAGAAAACAAAAATACAGACGACATAAAAGACTTCGAGTGTCAAACTGATTTCTCTTATCAAGTTCTAAGCTGCCATATTTGGCAAGAAATAGAGATAGTTACCAAATGGTGCCAGCGAGTCAACATCAGTAAGTACCAGAATAGGAACGAAGAGATCGTTACAGTGAAATTTATGCTCAATTAACCTACATTAAATGAAATTTATATTTTTATGAAAGTATAACAAAAAAACGACAATAATATAACGAGACAAGACACATGTTACTAAATTAAATTTCACGAATAATAATATAGAGCTATACGTCTATATTTAAATATATATAGTAGATTATACGTATAATATATACTATATTATTATAATGCATATGAATATCATAATATATCAAGTATGGCACTGGCTGAGAATTCACTGTGTAGGTTAAGTTTATATATATTAATATTATACACTAGTAACTGATATTATTACATAATCTATAGTATATAGATATAGTATATAATAGTAGCTTAATTATCTAGTCAGGGATCAAGGACATGCCTGGAAGAATTCAGTAGGGGTAACGGACAGAGTTTAATATATAACATAACTACCCATCATACATTACAGTAACATAACTACCCATCAAGAAATAAATAAATAAAAATCAATATAGTAGTGAAAATGAATGATAGATTGCGTAATCTTCCGTTATTGAAGTACGAAGCTTATGGCGCTACCTGAAGGGAATTGCGTTAAGGGCTTGGCAGCGAAGGGCTTAGCTTTTCAATTATATTGTAATTTTTTAATTAGTATTCTTAATGTAAATTTTTTTTTTTTTTTAAGTCTTTAAAGCTTTTTTCATGTTATTTTTATTTTCTGATACTTCTTTTGACAAGTACTTTTTTTTTGCCCTGATACACATGTATCATATATATATATAATATAGTAATTATAAAATAATAATATATATATATATACCTATTATATATAATATATTTTATATATACTATATATTATATTTAATATATATATATATATTATGTATATTTTATATTATAGTAATATATATATATA
>JABUQX010066600.1:12500-28339 GCA_015478945.1 Trachelipus rathkii | reverse complement strand
CGCGAGATGTTGATTTAACTGATTTTACGATCTATGCTTTATGGTATGTAAACACTAATTTTTTTTAAGTTATAAACATAAAAAAGAAATAAATTATTTAGTAACAAACAATGTGTAAGAGGAAACAAAACAAAAAAAATAAAAGTTTTTGTTAATGTTAATTACCAAATATAATGACTTGTATCAATAGATAATCTAGATCAATTAGATAACGGTTGGTAGGAGGGTGGCTGGAGGGTAGTTTGGATTTACTGAATTTACTGCTTATAGGGTAAGTAAAAATAGAATTTGTTTTAACGTTTAGAACATAAACAGATAAATTTTTTAGTTAAAAACAAATATTTAAAAAAGAAACAAAACGAAAAATAAATAAAAGTTTTTGAGATATATTATACACAAAAATGATGACTTCAAAATCAATAGATCAATAGATACATAATAGATCAAATAGATCATGGAAGGGTAGGAAGGTAGCTGAAGGAAGTTTGATTTAACTGATTTTACCTGATTTATCTGGCTGTTAAGTATGTAAAAAGATGGTAAATTTTTTAAGTTATAACATAAAAAGGATAAATTTTTTTAGTAAAAACGAAAGTTTAAAGAAACAAAAACAAAATACATAAAAGTTTTTGTGTTATTTTATACAAAAATAGTGACTTGAATCAATAGAATCAATAGATCAACTAGATCAATAGATCAATAGATCACAGAAGGGTAGGGGGGTATGGAGGGATTTACTGATTTACTGTTTACTGATTTACTCTTTAAAGGTGTGTAATCATATGCAAATTTATTTTAAGTTATAACATAAAAAGAATAAATTTTTTAGTAAACGAGAGATTTAAAGGAACAAAACATAGTACAGCTTATATAGATGTTATGTTATAACAGGGCAAATATGACTTGATATTAGATACAATAGATCAATAGATCGATAGATCAAAATCACAGAAGATATGAACTTGAGATCAATAGACTCAATAGATCAGATAGATCAATAGATCATGAGTAGGATGGAGGGTGGTTGGATACAGTTTGATTTACTGGTTTACTGTATTACTGCTTTAAGGTATGTAAATATGGCAATTTTTTTAAAGTTATAAACATAAAAAAGAATAAATTTTTTGTAAAAACAAAATATTTTAAAACAAATTAACAAATAAATAATTTTTAGGTATTGTAAAACCATAATGTTTTAAAGAAACAAAACAAAATAAATAAAAGTTTTTGTGTATATGTTATACAAAATATGACTTGAATCATAGATCAATAGTTATTGTATTCAATACGATATCAAAATAAGATTCTCATGGAAGGGGTAGGGGGTAATGGAAGGGCAGTGTGTATTACTGTTATTTTTTGATATATAGAGTTAAGTTCTTTGTTTAAGATATATATGCGGTGAAGAGCATGCTGGAAGTATTTTTTATAGAGAATATCTATGAAGTTAAAAAGGATAAATGAATTGTATGTGAGGTGAGTATTATTACCATCACTAGTAAGAGGCACAACAGCACATCTAAATAAAGTTTTGTGTTATGTTAGTCCAAAATATGACGTGATTTATAGATATTATGAGATCAAGAGTGAATATAGATCACACGCAAGGGTGTGCAGGTATGTTGTTATATATATATATAGATATATATAGAGATAGATATAATAGGTGGATGCACACTCATCGCGTGTGTATATAAGGGTGTATAAATGATTAAAGGAGAGTGAGAATGTTGTGTGAGATTTTAACAAATATTTAAAGAAATCAAGACAAAAATACATTTTTTATATAATAAATAATGTATAAAGAAACATAAACAAATAAATAAGTTTTCGGAAAGTTGTTACAAATATGACTTGAATAATAGATCATAGATCAACTAGATCGAGTTTAGATTTATATTATGTATGGACATTTACGAGACAGGGGAGGGGTGGCTGGGATCGTTTGAGGTGTGTGAGTCTGGTTATTTAACTGGATTTTGTACTGCTTTATAGGTACTGTAAAGTATGAACAAGAGTGTTTTTAAGTATATAAACATAAAAATAGAATAAATTTTTAAGGTAAAAATAAAAAAATTTTAAAACAAATTTAACCAACTAAAACGATTCTCATATTCACACACAAACTGTTTCACAGAAACAAGAACTCAAAAATCAATAAAGTTTTTTTGGTTATGTTAAAAACAAAATCATGACTTGATCATAGATCAATAGATTCAATAGATCATAGATCAATAGATCAATAGATTCAATAGATCATGGAGGGGTAGGAGGGTATTGAGGAGGGGCAGTTTGTTTACTGATGTAGCCTGATTTAGCTGCTTGTAAATGGTGTGGTATAATATGCAATTTTTACAGTTAAGTTATAAACATAAAAGAAATAAATTTTTTAGTAAAAAACAAAATATTTAAACAAAATAAATCTATTAAATTAATTTTTATTTAGTAAAAAAACATAATGTATAAAGAAACAAACAAAATAATAAAAGTTTTTTTGTGTTTATGTTTATACAAAATAGACTTGAATCGAATAGATGAACTAGATCAATAGATCATATAGATCATGGAAGGGTAGGAGGGTGGCTGGATACAGTTTGATTTACTGGATTTACTGAATTTACTGCTTTAAGGTATGTAATAATGTTTTTAATTGTTAAGTTAAAACATAAAAAGGAATAAATTTTTTAGTAACAACAAGATATTTAAAACAAATTAAAAAAAATAAAGTAAATTTTTTAATAGTTAAACATAACTGTTAAAGAGACAACAAAAAAGAAATATAAAGTTTTTGTGTTTATGTTATACAAATATGACTTGAATCAATCGATCAATAATCAATAAGATCAATAGATCAATAGATCATGAAGGGTGGGTGGGGATGAGGGCGTTTTGATTTACTGATTTACTGATTTACTGTCTTTAAGGTGTGTAATGTATGTGAGTTAAAGCAATAAACCTAAAGGGTAATATTTTTTAGTAAAACAAATATTTAAAACAAATTTAAAAAAATAATAAATTTTATAGTAAGAACATAATGGTTTAAAGGAAACAAAACAAAATAATAAAAGTTTTTTTGTGTTATGTATATACAATATGGATTAAATCATAGAAAAATAGAATCAAAGTAGATCAATAGATAAGAGTCAATAGATCATGGAAGGGTAGGGGGGTGGCTGGATACAGTTTGTTTTTACTGATTTCTGATGTTACTGCTTTTAAGGTATGTAAATATGCAATTATTTTAAGTTATAAACAAAAAAACGAACTAAATTTTTAGTAAAAACCAAATATTTAAAGAAAATTAAAAAAAATTAAATAATTTTTATAAATAACACAAAATGTTTAAAGAAACAAACAAAATAAATAAAAGTTTTTTGTGTTATGTTATACCAAATAAAATAGATCAATAGATCAATTAGATCAATAGATCAATATAGATCAATAGATTCACAGAAGGGTTATGAGGGTATGGAGGGCAGTTTTATTATTGATTTACTGATTAACTGTTTTAAGGTATGTAAATAGCAATTTTTTTAAGTTATAAACATAAAAAATAATTTTTTAGTAAAAACAAATATTAAAGATAAATAAATACAAAATAAATAAATTTTTTATAGTAAAAAACATAATGTTAAAAAAAAACAAATAAATAAAAGTTTTTTGTGTTATGTTATACAAAATTGACTTAATCAATAGATCAATATATCATAGACCAATAGATAATAGGATATAGATCATGGAAGGATAGGAAGGTATGGAGGGCAGTTTTGATTTACTGATTTAAACTGATTTACTGCTTTAAGGTATGTAACAAATGCAAATTTTTTTAAGTTATAAACATCAAAGAGTAAATTTTTAAAAAAGAAAACCAAATATTTAACGAGTAATAAAGAAATTTATTAAATATATATAATTAATATATACTAATATAATTAAATTATTTAGTAATATATATATATATATTATATATATATCATATTAGGGTGATAGGTATTTATATGATATACTATATATTAATTATATATATATATATATATATATAATCAATGTATGTATCTGTGTGTGTGTGTGTCTGTGTGTTTTGTATGTGTTCGTATATGGGTATAATTAATATATATATATATATATATAAATATATATATATATATTATATATATAGTATATAATATATATATTTATATATATATATATATATATATATATAATACAATGTATGTGTGTGTGTTTTGTGTGTGTGTTTGTGTGTGTGTGTATATGTGTACCTGTGTATTTTCTATGTATTTATATGCTTAAATTTTTCCCCTTTTAAGAAACAATGATATATGCCTTTACCCTTCACTTCTTCGGTAATGTATTTTTCCCCTTCTTGTTCATGTCAAAGGTCATAAGAATTATGGGCAACAGATGTTTAAAAGTTCATTTCGCTTGGTAAGACAAAATATATTTAATATGCAGCGCTCCATCAGTGTGCCACGAAATTGAACCTGACGAGGGAGAAATGATAAAAGTTCTAATGACGTAGGATATGGCCGTAAAAAAATGATCCGAAAGAGCGGGAAACGCGGAAAACTGCGGTGAAAACGCACCGATCGAAGGCTCAGGCTCTGGCTCCGGCTCAGGCTCCGGCTCCGGCTCCGAAATAAAAATCTACGGTTAAAAAATATACCAGAATTCCAGAAAAATAATAAAAATAATACCAGCATTCCAGATTTTCCAGATAAATCTGCATCTGCTGGTTCCGCTCCGTATACTACTACTACTACTAATACTTATAATAATAATAGATAATAATAATCTTAAATAATAATAATAATAATAATAACTAAATAATAATAATAATAATAATAATTAATAATAAAATAATAATAATAATAATAATAATAATAATAATATAAATAATAATAATAATACTAATAATATATAATAATAATAATAATATATAATAAAATCAATAATAATAATAATAAATATAATAATAATAATAATATAAATAATAAAGGGTGAATGAAATATACTGATGTATTAAAAGTAGTTTTTGTATTTTTACTATATAGTGGTGTGTACTGGACATGCTTTCATGTATTCTAAAAATTTATATCAAGTCATTCACATACACATTGGATAAAATGTTTTCATATATATATATTATGATAGACTGATATTAAATAAACCAAGTAACTATGTATATAATTTTATATATACCGTGATGATTTTATATATATATATTTGGCAAGATATATATATACAGTATATATATATATATTAATAAATATATAATTTATATATATATATATATATATATACTATATATATAATATATATATATATAATAGTATATTATATATATATATATATGAATATATTATATATGTATAATATATCATATTGATATATATACATATATATATATTATATATATATATATATATATGATATATATATATATATATTATACTATATATATACTATATATATATTATATATCATATATTATAATCTTTAACTACTATATATATATATAGTATATTATATATATTAATATTTATAGTATATATATATATATATATATATATAATATATATATATCATTACTATATATATATATATATATATATATATATATAATATATATATATATATATATATATATATAAGGAAAGGGTATATATTATATAATATATATATAAATATAGTATTATATAATATATTATTATATATATATATATAATATATGATATATATATTAATATATATATATATATATACTTAAATATTTGAATAATCTATATATAATATTATATATTATTATATTATATATATAATATTTATATTTTAGTATATATATATATATAGTTATAGTATATGATAATATTATATAGTAATATATATATATATAATAATTAGTATTATATATATATATACTATAGAGAGGACAATTTTGTATATTATATAATATATATATATATATATATTATAGTATGTACTAAATATATATATATATATATAGGGATTATATATATATAATATATATATATATATAAGAATATTTATATATATATAATATTATATATATATATATATATTACTATATATTATATATAATATATATATATATATATATATATATATATATATATTATATATATATATATATATATATAATAAATATATCATATTATATATATTAATATATATATATATATATATAAGTATATATTATATATATATATATATATATATATATATATTATATATAGTATATATATATTATAGTATAATATATATATAATATTATATATATATATTTGTTTAATGTTTGTTTATCATCCGTGAGCGTGATTGGCTGATAATGAGCAATCATAGCCAACGAATCTTTATGGGGTGACGCTCATTTATTATGAACGATATAGAACAATGCCAATTGATGTTGAAATGAAATAGTCTAATATAGGTTTCTGGTGTGTGAACATGCCTCTTTAAATAATAACTTTAAGCAAGTTAATAAGTTGTTTTGTTATGGTAAGATATACAATGGTCTAGTTTCAGCCATACGTTTGATCGCGTACTAGTACTATATTACTATTACATACTGTAAATTTAAATACTATTATACTACTATTATTACTACTACTACCACTGCTAAAGCTATAACTATTATACATCTTCTCTCTCTCTCTCTTCTCTCTCTCTCTCTCTCTTCATCTCTCTCTCTCTCTCCTCTCTATCTCTCTCTCTCTCTCTCTCTCATCTCTCTCCTCTCTCTCTCTTTCTCTCTCTCTACTCTCCTCTCTCTCTCCTCTCTCTCTTTGAATCCATTCTTTGGATAATGTTTGATATGACATACATTATGCAAGTCTAGTGCATGTTTTGTTATTGGTTCTTCATAGCCTAACTCTGATGTCATATACTCTATGCCATATATATATAGTATATATATATATATATAATAATAGTATATAATTATATATATCTATATATATAAATTATATATATATATATATATATATATATATAGTATATATATATATATACTTTAGTTATTTTTTACCAAATATCCGTTCAAATATTACTTGAAGCAGTAAACAATAAACATAACAGAGTGGGTTGGTCCCTTTAGGGAATCATTAGGGACTGATTAGGCTACTATTTTATTACTTTACTGCTTTAGGTTCGGCAAAAACATGTTTTTATAACCCATAAGGACGTAAAGCTGTTTCGCCAAGATGTATGGGAATGGGAATGAGGGGAAGGGTTGCGCTAATGCTTTACTGCTTTATGGCCATAGGGTCTATAAAACATGTTTTTATATCCCCTAAGGACGTAAATCCGTTCCACCTGGAGGTATGTGTGGGAAGGAGGGGAGGGGATGCGGTATTGCTTTACTACTTTACAGCTTTATGGGTTTAGGGTCTATAAAACAAAACTTTTTAGGAAATAAAATAAAAAAAATAAATAAAAGTGCTTAAAATATATATTTTAAAATAAATAAACCTAAAAATAAATAAAATTTGAAAAAAGTAAATAAAGAAATAAATAATAAATAAATAATTAGAAATTAGAAATAAAATAATTAGAAATTAAAAATAAAATAATTAGAAACTAAAAATAAAATAGTTAGAAACTAAAAATAAAAATTAAACACAAACATTAATGTAAAATAAATAAATAAAATTGAAAGTAAATAAAATTAAAAGTTAAATAAAATTAAACACAAAACATAATTGTA
This sequence comes from Trachelipus rathkii, assembly GCA_015478945.1. NCBI lineage: Eukaryota > Metazoa > Arthropoda > Malacostraca > Isopoda > Trachelipodidae > Trachelipus > Trachelipus rathkii. Next base: position 20,613 of record JABUQX010066600.1, on the reverse strand, counting down.
AAGCGGACGATCCAATTTTGGGCTCGGGGAGTACCTAAATTCGTCTCCCTAAAAAATGGACTTGAAATTCGGACTTTTTAGTCCGATTTTTCATAATAAACATTAAAATGTAGCTTTTTTGGCCCTCTAATACGTTGTTTTTCGCGTCGTGTTTTTCTGTGTCTGAAAAGTCATTCTTCAGAATTTTAAATTTTCAAAAACCCATGTTTTTTTGACATTTCTTCGTATCAACTTGCAGAATTTTTTCCGAAAAAACTTCAAACTTGAAATATGCATGGATAGGGCCCATTATCTAAAATAGTACAGAAGTACTTTTCGAATTTTTAGAGTTTTGTGCTCAGCGTTGTCCAATTTCAAACCAATTTTTTTTTTACCTTGAAATGAAAAATTGTGATAATTTTTTTTTCTGTTCTGGCGAATGTAGAGATTGAAGTTTTCTATGCACTATGTAATCGGGCATGATGCATCTCTTTTTTACTTTAAATAGATTTTTTGTGTAACTCAAAAAAATTGTTTCAAAAATTTTTCGAAATGTTTTTTTTTTTGAAAATTTTGTTCCAAGAACAATCAAAAACTAATGCATATACAAAGAAAATATCTAAAGTAAAAAATGTGCATCTCCCCCAACTACAAATGCCCTGAAAATTCAACTCCACTTCGCCGGAACAGAACAAAAATTATCGCAACTTTTTTATTTAAACTCTAAGAAAAAAGTGGTTTGGAAATTTGGACAAACGCTGAGCAAAAACTCAAAAATCAAAAAAGTACTTCTGTAATACTTTTTAGATAATGGACCCTATCTTGCATAATTTCATTTGAAAGTCATTTCCGGGAGAAAGAAATTTGGAATGGTCGATAGATACGAAGAATGTCAAAAAACATGCGGTTTATGAAAATTTAAAATTCTAAGAAATGACTTACAGCACAACTGAATGAAACACGGAAAACAACGTTTTAGGGAGGCAAAAAGCCTAACAGATTTTGGAGTGGTTATATAGTAAAATCGGCTGAAAATTCCGAATTTTATGTCGAATTTTTAGGTGGGGTTGAAAATGGGGCTCAGCCCGAGCCCAAAATTGGATCTTGCCCTAAAATAAATAAAATTAAAAAGAAATAAAAAAGAATAATTAAAAATTAAATAAAATTAAACACAAAACATAAATGTAAAATAAATAAAATTAAAAATAAATAATAGAATAATTAAAAAAGTTAAAAAAATTAAGACAAGACATAACGATGTAAAAATGAAAACTTTAATTAAAAAATAACAAGCAAAATATTACATGTTCCGACTTATCAGAAAATATGTTAGTTGACGTTGATAAAGACAAAAATGGGATTGAATATAGAAATGTCGGCCTTAAACCTTTAGAAAAACGGAATATCTTTGTGCGATGTAATTCAAGTGACGGGTTGTTATGCCAACATGTCTAAGTATATCTTGTTACAACCGTTTGCATATTCTCTATGAAATGACTCCAGGTATCGATTTCATCCGCATCATTACAACAATATAACTTCTCTTTACGACATAGTAATGCCAGGTCCTGTAAGTTTTTCCAATTTTCATGTATTACGTATCTCCAAGAAGTACCGCCTCATGTATCGAGCCTGTCCTGTACCACTACATCCATAACTTTTCGTCAGTTACGATGATACTATCACAAGCCTCCTAAGTATAATGTTTTTATGAATGGGCTAGTGAGAGCTGTACTGTCTGTTCTGCATATTTGTTTCTATGGTGTGTTTTGTGTGTGTGGTGTGTTGTGTGTGATGTGTGTGTTGTGTGTGTGTGTGTGTGTCGTAAGTGTTGGAGTGCGTCGTATGTGCACTAGCTGTATATGATTTACTTGTAGAAGTGAAAACAAAACCATGTGATAATAGTGTCGATGCATTTAGAGAAGAAAAATATTTAGCTTGGTTAGGTGAGATGATATGCTGATAAGAGAGAGAGAGAGAGAGAGAAGAAGAGAAGAGAGAGAGAGAGGGAGAAAGAGAGGGGGAGAGAGAGAGAGAGAGAGGAGAGAGAGAGAGAGAGAGAGAGAGAGATTGTAGATTAAAAGTTATAGGATCCATGATAATAATGTTGAGTCATACTAAGACAATGTTAATTTATATATTTAGATCGATTTAGATAATGATAGATAGTTTTAGACTGGATGCAACCCAACCGAATAAATAGACAACAACATCTAAAATGTGTTAAGGGGCCATAGTATTCATTGTGCAATAATTTATTATATATAATATATATATTATATATATATAGATATATATATATATATTAATATATATAATATAATTGGATATATATATAATATATATATATATAGTAATATATATATAGTATATATATATATATATTATATAGTCTGACTGGGCCTTATTCATCCCTACTGGCTTGTTTCACCGTAAAAACTCCGGGTCATAAGGGTGACATATACTATCATGCTGAATAACAAGCTGTAAAGAGAAATGCATTATCTTTCCCTTTATTCAAAATACGTATAGAGTAAAAAAAATTGTATGAGCTTAAATAGAGAGAGCAAACTGTGAGGGATTCCCAGCCCGGAGCCGTCGTGCTCTCTAAGAAACTATGCTCGTCAGGTATCCGAGTCATCTGTACCACTGCAATACGTGACTTCGTTACGATAAATTTATGCTTGCTCCGTATACAGTATACTTAGTTCATCTCCTTATCTAATCTCAAAGAAGTACCTCTTCAGGTATGATCCTTCTATATTTAACTACAACCACATATCCTTGCAAGCATGGTAATTATGGTCATACTTTAAGTAATTATGTATCATCCGCATTACTACTCTAAGAAGGCTAACCTCTCAGGTTGATATCAAACGAATCTGTACCATATACAAAGTGGAAGCTTATATATATATAGTATATATATATATATATATATATATATATATATAGTTACTTATTTATATTATATATATATATATATATATATATATATTAATATATAGATTATATTTATATATATTATATAGTTATATTATAATATAATATATAATATTATATAATAAGTATATATATATATATATATATACTATATATATATAATAATAATATATATATATAATAGTATATTATATATATATATATTAATATATATATATATATATATAATATATATATTTATATATATTAGTATTCATATAATATATATATAGTATCATTATAGTATATATATATAGTATATTATATATATAATGATTATAATATATGTATGGATATACTGATTATATATTATATATATATTATATATATATATATATTATTATATATATTATAAATAGTATATATATAATATATATATTATATATATAGATTTGGATGCACCGGATCTCCGGTTCGGTCCGGCTTGGCCGGAGTTGCGGCCTTTTTAAAATCTCTGCTCCGGCCGGAGACACTAGTCGTCCGGCTTTCTCCGGCCGAGACCTATTTATTTTTTTGAAAGGTAGTTTTCGCAAATAAAAATAGTTATATATTCATTGAAAGTAATAAATGAAACATTTAATGAATTAAATTTAATTTATGAAGAACTGATTCATAACAACACAAGTGTAAAAAAATAATTTTAATTTTTTTTTTACCACCACTCACGGGCGGGCCCTAATTTCAAGGAGGTGGTGATACCACGTCTCGAAAGCCACCAACATACCAAATTACGCAGATGAGCACAAGACGTCCAAGCTTTGAAGTAAGGGAGATTAAATTCAGCAGAAACACAGAAGATGGGAAGAGAATTCCAAAGAACAGAGGTGGCAGGAAAGAGGAAGCATGCAGGAGAACTAAGCCTGGGGTTACCAATATCCACACAAACTCATGCGCAGACACAGCACCCCTTAATGCTACGAGGGCGTTGTAAAGGTGGTGGTAGGCGAGTGACATCCTCGAGCACCTGCCGCTGCGGTACTATAGAAAAGAGATAAAGCATCACAATCGCGCCGCAAAGATAGAGGGTAAAGTGAAGTGGAAAGTACGGAACAGTTTATAAGGCTTTGGCCTTTGGACTCGACCGCCCTGTTAAAAGCCGGTGAAACCATATGTAAGCGCCCCCCAGTATGAGAGAAGCAGTATGTCATACAAAGGGCGGAATGTAGGCCCTTGTATAGCTGGAGTAAATGAGAAGAGGAAAAGAAAAAGTCTCGCAGTCCCCCCCCCCCCCTTCCCCCCCTCCCCCCCCTCCCTGAATCCCAGTTTTCTTTGAGGCCGCCCTGCAACGCGATTCCGTTGTTGTGTGAGGTTTCCAAGAGCAATTTTTATTCTGTTATGTTAGTCCAAGGAATGTTTATATTTGTGCAGCAGGAGACGAGAGAACCGTCGAAAGTGCGAGATAGGAAAGTTTGGAAAGTATTTTAGAAAGAGGAGTAATTTGGTAGAAGTTGGTTTTTAAAGAATTAAAATTTTCACAAGTTTTGAGACGACCCCACCCGGAAACTCTATCCAGATCTGCGAGAATAGAATCGGAAAGATTAAGACGAGAGGCAATTCTAGAAGTAAAAGAGGGAGCAGAATTGAAATGAGTTGAAGAATGAAGGGTCGAGTCATCGGCATACGAGTGGATAGAGTTTAGATGTGCAGGTGAGAATATCACTAAATGAAAAGTAAGAATAAAGTAGCGAGATAAGACAGAACCACTGAGGAACACCACAATTGACAGAAAAGAAGAAGAAGTAGCCCAGTCAACAACACGCCGATATTGAGCGATTTGAGAGAAAACTAGACATAAGTAAGCAAAGGGAAGGAGGTAACCCAAAGGAAGGGAGCTTGAGAGCAGTGACGCGTGCCATACCGGTCAAATGCTTTGGATATGTCAAGCGCCACCACGCAAGTCTCCCCATTTGTTGTAGTGATAATATTAAGTCAAACTAATACTAATATTATAACTATAATAATATATATAATATGAATAGGGCCTATTATGACACCTTTTTAAACTAAATTGACTAATTGTTTTGACAAAGAAGTTAAAAGGCATTGATATCCAAAATGACCACCCCTAACAAAATACACTTTTGATAAATTTAGCTTTAAAAAATGCAATACAGAAATAGGTAAATGAAATTGGTAAAAGAAATTTTAAACTACATGCCCTATCTGACCAAAAGACTAGTTTTAACAAAATAACATTTGAAACTATATATATATAGATATATAATAATATATATATATAAATATATATAATATATATATTATTAATAATTATATATTATATAATAATTATATATATATATATATATATATATATATATAAATATATATATATATTATATATTATACTATATATATTATATATATATATTATAATATATATTATATATATTTATTAATTACGTATATATAATATATATATTAATATATATATATTATTATATATAAATATTTATATATATATATATATATATTATATCATATATATATATAATATATATATATATATATTATATATATATATATAATATATATATATATATATATACTAATATTATAATATATATAATATATAATATATATATATATCTATATATATATATATATATATATATGATATATATTATATATATAATATATTATATAGTATATAAAATTATATATATATATTATATATATATTAGTATATATATATATATAATATTATATTATATATTATATATATATATAATATATATATATAGTAAATATAATATATATTATATATATATAATATATATAAAATATATATATATTATATAATATATATATAATATATATATATTATATATATATATATAATATATATATATAAATATATATTATATTATATATATATAATATAGTAATGTAATATATATATTATATATATCATATATATATAATATATGTATATTATTATACAAGTCAATGTACCAGCTGTATATCGATACATTACTCTAGTATTTTGTTTTGATCAAAATAGAAATTTTTTGAGAAACTTAAAAATTGTATTGGTACACAAAGTCAATGAAGGAAAGTTAAATACCTTATTCATTGCTATTTAGGTAAACCATTCTCTAATATTTAAAATCAAATGCTCTTATATTATGATGAAGAAAAACAGGAGCTGGTCAGCTATAGTGTTTGGAAGAAAGGACAATTCCCTTTACTTGGTATAAATATTTATTGCTTGCTAACAATTCTCTGCGCTAAATACACTTGAAGGTGGAGCAGAGAGATATTTCCTAGGTAATTCAGGTAAGATGCAATCAGGATAAAGAGCTTTTCTTCCTTTCCACCATAACAGTGATCAGCATCCTATTTTCGTTCCATAAGTGGCTGCAAAATATTTATCCACAGTAGTTTGAATAGTATTTTTCTAATTCATGTTGTTTTCTCTCACTGCTGCTTCTACGTTTGCATTTTAACTTTTTTCTCCTTTGATCAGTTCCACTTGGTTTGATTATATCTGAATATTCTTCATTTTCTTCTGACATTTTTTCTTGTAGCATGTCATCAAAGGCACTTCCAGAAAATTGAATGTGTTTTCCTTTCAATATCTGTCGTTTCATTTTCAGATTCGCTTCATGTGTGAATCTGTATGAGACTCGATCATTTTGAATCATCATTTTGTCACAGAATCTGGAACTTAATTGTAAATTTTTTCTTTAACTTTAAGAAAAGTTTTACTTCTTCTTTGAGCATAAATATTTTTTATTCTGATCAATAACATCAAAAGGGGCTATTTGTATTGTGGATTTTAGAATGTTTGAAAGTACATAAGGTCTTCTTCTCTTAAACTGCATGACAAAACGTTTCAGTAACCGAAATTTAAAAGTTCATCTTTCATAGTTTTAACACCGCTATCCTTTTCAAGTTTTTGCTAAATATTTTTTTGCAATGCATTAATTGCAGGTTTACAAAAAAGATAATTTACATCTCATCACTCGCTCTTTAGTTAATTCTTCAAATGGTTGTAAAAATCTAATTATATTCTCCATCTAAGCTTCCAGTGATTTGCATCTTAAGATTTTCTGGATTTGTTTTGTTCGAATTTGAAGAATATAAAGTAATTGCAATTTTTTGCTCTATAATCCTTTGCAGCATATAATATGATGAATTGCATCTTGTTTCCACATCTTGAATAAGCTTGTGTATTGGCAAATTTTGAGATTTTTTGAATTTCAGTTAACTTAGTTGTAGCAATTGGTGATCAACTAAAATGACCTACAATTTTCCTTACATAAAGTGAATTCAATCTTTTAATTGATTTTTTGAGAAAATAATCATAGCATCATATATTACTTACTAGCTGTAAGGAAATGAATGAATAAAATGTCTCATTTATAACACCTGTCGTCTCGTACCTTTTGTAATGTTGGGTGCATTATCTGTTGGGACAACATGAATATTTTCTTTTTTTAAACCCCAGCTCTTAAGTATTTCTTCAATTTTTAGACATTTAGACATATATTTTCTGCTGAATGACAAACACTAAAACTACTGATTTGTAATGTTCCACTCTTCCTTTGAAAATCTTTATCAATCCAATGCCCTGACATACTTATAAAGCTTTCATTGTTATATATGAGCAAGTCCAAATATCTGATGTTAATGATATTGCATGAATTTCTTGCAGCTGAAGTGTATTTTGCTCTTTAAAACACCTTTTATATATTGTTTGGGATAATTCTCTTCTGAAAAGTACTCCTTGGATGGAATATTATTTGGGACATACGTGATTTACTAAATCTTTAAATCAATGTTTTCTACAAAGAAAATGACAGATTTGTTCCACGCAATCATTTCCCCAATTTTGAAATGAAATTTTGTGCTTTTTTCTATCATTAATGTCAAATCTTTGTTTTTTCAGTTATTTCAAACAGCAAATAACTGAAGAAAATCTTTTCTTAAATAGAGGTAGAAGTTGATGATATGGATTGACATGGATCATCATCTGCTGTTTCTGTGATATCATGTTTCTTTTTTCGGCCCACCTTTAATCTTGAAGATTCAGATATTCTTCTTTTTTTTATCTTCAACATATGTGTTTTTTTTATGTTTCTTTCAAAAGATGATCCGTAAGGTTTTTGTGCTTATAATATTTTGAACCTTTTCTTTGGGTTTCTCTTGA
>JABUQX010066600.1:7500-10000 GCA_015478945.1 Trachelipus rathkii | reverse complement strand
AAAATTATTCTTTTTTTTAACTAAAAAAATACCATAGGGTAAACCCACAAAGATGGCAGGAAAGTCGGGGTCTCTCGGCCTCCCGGTGGACGACGTGGGAGAACTTTCCTTCTCCCTCTGTCCCCAATCGGCTCGAGCCGCTCGAGCCCCCTAAATGGGGAGAATAAAAATTTTTTTTTTAAAAATATTTCCGACGAATAATTGCACAACCAATAAAAAAAAAAAAAAAAAATTTTCTCACCACCCTCATTCGCAATAGTATAAAGTCTTGACCATTATACCCAACCTTGTATATTGGAGACTTTTGTTTCAAGAACTACAAAAAAAAAAAAAAAAAAAAAAAAAAAAAAAAAAAAAAAAAATATATATATATATTTCCTTAAACTAAATTGTGGAATTTATTATAATTTTTATTTTCATTATTATTATTTTTATTATTATTAATTATTATTATTATTAATTATTATTATTATTATTATTATTATTATTATTATTATTATTATTTATTATTATTATTATTATTATTATTATATTATTATTATTATCTGTATGTATTTTTTAAATTATTAAATTTAAAAGTCTTGAAAAGAATATTTCCTTTAATACCAATAGGAAGCAAAATATGTGTAATACAAATGCAATATTTCACAAAAAGATCGAACTCGAAAATTGCAAGATTATTCGTACGATTTCAACGGGAAATTCCGCACATATAAATTAAAAACTCGTCACCGGCTTACGTCGTTACTTAGCAACAGTAAACAGCTTGTAAAAATTGCCTATATTATAATATATAATTATCAGTAAGCGTAACATATATATATATCTATATGTATATATTTATATATATATATAATTATATATATAATATATATGAGCGTAGCGTATATATATAAGGGATTACCTCTTGATTGCCTGTATATACTTGACAAAGCCTATATAGTTATAAGTGCGTGTGTGTGTGTGTGTGTGGTGCTGGTACGTTTGGTGAAAACACCGCTTGCAGGTTTTCGTATGCGATGATACCTGACAATGAGGTTTTGAAAAACGGTAAAACCGGTCACTATGATCATTGTATACGTAAATAATAAGTTTATTACCCCAATCTTCGTACATCTTGCATAATAATATATATATATATATATATAATATATATATATATATATTATTATATATGTATAATATATATAAATAATATTTTATATATATATATATATATATATATATGATATATATTGATATAATATATAATGATATATATATAATAATATATATATATATATATATATATATATTATATATATGTATATATATATATATATTATATAGTATTATTATATAATAGTATTTATATATATATAGTATATATTATATATATATATGAAATGAAGAGTAATTTATATGCTTCGTCTAGAAAAAAGGGTTCGAATTAGATTTTGACCGCGGCCATGACAGAAATATTACAACTTCTCAACATTTGCAACCCTTAACTCGAGTCAACTTGCAAGTCAGTTTCAATGTAATTTTGAATCAATTCAAACCACTTCAAAGTTTTAAAATATTTAAAATTCCTATGATAATGGCATATCAATGTATTTGATTGTTAGGATAATACTATATATCATAATATATATATATATATATATATACTATATATATTACTATATATAGATATATATATATATAATACTATTTATATATATTATATACTATTATAATATATATATATATAACAGTCGTGGGTGGAAGAAGGTGTGGGATCGTGCGCATGAAACGAACTCTAAATATTTAATGTGATGTCTCATGCTGTTTACTAACGTTGCTAAGGGGCAACGTAAAACTAATGGTTGCTAATGGCTCGCCTGATACGATAATGTTTATTTAAGCCTAACGATGAAATTGGCGAATACAATGAACGACGACAGGTACCTAAGATGTGATGTACATGAAAAAAAACATTTGTGAATATGGAATGCAAAGTCTTTAATGTAATTCATGAATCTACGTTTTGAAATATATATAGTAATATATTATATATATATATGACTATACATATATATATATATATTAATATATATATATGATATAATATATAAATATATATATATAGTAGTATATATATATACTATATGATTATATAAGACAGAAATGCTAGAAATGTAGTGTCATAACGGTAGTAAAAAAGGCATCAGGAAAGAAGCTGAGATTAGAAAACGAGACGAGCGCGGGTGAAAAAGACGGTGTGGCGCGGTGCGGCAAGGGCCTTGTGTCGGAATTGCGACAGAAGACGTATTGGGTATCCCCTGAAAACCCCCACGGAAAAGAAAACAATCTAAGCAATATTACGGCATTCGGCTGAGACATTCGGGCATAAGGCAAATGTTCCGCCCACCCGGCGAAAACAGGAAAAAACCACAAGTAACTTACTACTAAGTGTTTGGTCTCTTCTATCAGACTCTTTTTAATAATTCTTGTGTTTTGGACACATTGGCATTAAATG
>JABUQX010066600.1:0-2500 GCA_015478945.1 Trachelipus rathkii | reverse complement strand
TTCATTTACAACTATTAAGAAAGGTATTCGCAACCATATCTTCATTCACGAATATTAGAAATATATATTCGATCTATATACATGCATCATAAAGTCAAAAATATAATTATAAATCTTACCTTATAGTCGGATATTTGTTATTTGCGAATAACGAGTTAACATATACAATATATTTCATAAAGCATTGAATGAAAAGCAACGAAAATTGGAATCAGCTTAAGAGCAGCTCTCTTCGTCTCAACTTTTATACATACCAAATTTTATTTTACATTACATTAGAATAGATGTAAAAACGGCAACGTTTTAAAGACTAAGGTTGGTATATAGATTCATAAGACGCGTTTTCGAGGCATGATGTCCACAGTGGCTCAATCAGTAGAGAGAGAGAGAGAGAGAGGAGAGAGAGTGCGATGAGAGAGAGAGAGAGGAGAGAGAGACCGAGGAGAGAGAGAGAGAGAGAAGAGAGAGAGAGAGAGATAGAGAGAGAGAGAGAGAGATCGCATGGTTAGGCACGGTTCGACCCTAGTCCGGATCCTAGGTAGAAATTACCTAAAGATGTTCCCTTCCAAGAATAGGGCTATACCCGTGAGGTGTAAACTTTTATATAAATTAAAAAAAAATTAATTTAATTAAATTAGTGTGGCACAAACAAACAGAACAAGCACGAGACAGAACAAATGACAGAAGTGGAAAAGGTCATCCATATAGACGAACACAAATTAATTGTCTGTCCTTTAAACTTTATATTTCTGTGTATATCTGCCTTCAAATATTTCTCTGTAATTTGAAAACTTTTCGAAACTTTGATAACACGAAATGAATTGAGCAACCTTTAGCAACATCAAATCTAAATAAAAGTTGGAAAGCAACCAAATGTATAAACAGAATTTTTCGTTTATAAATATATATATATATTATATAATATATATATTAATATATATATAAAATATATATATATATATATATTATATATATATATATATATATATTATGATATAATATATATATATATTGATTCGACAAAGTACGTCGTGTGTGGACGAAGAAACTAAAGGGGAAAGCCAAGATTACAGACGGAACCAGAGTGAAGAATTGGGAAAGAAAAGGATGGATAGTCAGAGTATGATTTACTGAATATGATGAGTGGTTGAGAAAATCTGTTACTGAAGAATGTAAGAAGAAATAGAAAAGGAAGACAGCTTTGTTCAAAGTGACTGTCACCTAAAAAGGAAAAAAATAAATTCCGGGAGGGATGATTCGAGATTTTAAAAATGTAAAATTTTAAACATTTAAATAAATTTCATTTTGTAATCTGGGTTCTCGACGGACACGATTGCAAATATTTAAAAAAATAATTTCATTATTGGCCGTTTACGAGGAATCCATAATTATTGAAAAACAGCACTATAATTGAAAAGGGATGAACTTTCACGTTAAAACATTGAGGAATGTGAAGGTGTGCGTTTTTCCCATGGCCAATCGTAGAATCATTGACAAAATCTAACCAAATCCCTTCTCTTTCCTTTCTGGCAAGCGAGGTCTGAAAACCCACTCCTATCATTTAATTTTTCTGTGAATCGTATAGTCACATGGTCATTGTCATTTATTAATAATATTAAACAGTAAAGTGAAGTGATACATAATTAATATATCTCTGAAAATATAGTGAAGTAGTGTGGATAGTAGTGAAAATATAGTGTAGAATATATTAATATTAGTGTTAAATCATAATAACATTAATAATAGTAATAATAATAGATAATAATTTTTAAATTTCAGTGATTAGTAGTGAATTGGTTAGTGAAAATACATTGGAATTTGTTTTGAAATATAGTGTATAGTTTTTAAGTTTAATATTAATGATATGCGTGTGATATTTGTATATGTATATTATATGTATATCGTTTTTTTTATTTTTTGTATTTTATATTTATTTATACTAAAAAGTCACCCTGGTAGACTCAAGTGGAACACCCAATAATTATAGCACTCGCCAAACATTTAAGCTTGTAGCGGTCCCAGGTTCGCATACGGGTGGGGTGTGAGTAACTGGTAGCTTTCATTCTATCTCCTTGGAGCTTGTGGCTTCTGATCCTGCATCGGAAGTTACATTTGAGTACACCCGCTTCTTTATGACTTAATAGTATCTGCATAGAATGAGCTAATGGTTGTGTATTCCAGGTTATTTATTCATACATTTTTATTTTTGGACTTAATAAATATAATATATATAATTATTTAATATACATATATATATTTAAAGTATTATACATAACTTAATAAAAAATCAATATATACTATATCCTTAAACACCAGGAATACAGGTAAACATAGTTAATTACAAACTGCCTCCTAATCTATAATCTCACCCTCATACCTACTTATCGTGTTATTAATCTTATTTAGATCTTAATCTATGACTTAATTGACTATATTATTGATCTATAATTATATAGATATATCATGTTAAATTTTCATGGTATATATAGAATTATCATAA
>JABUQX010066599.1:72500-101557 GCA_015478945.1 Trachelipus rathkii | reverse complement strand
TTAAATTTATATTTACTTATTAATATATATATATATAATTTATGTATTTTTGTATTTTTTAGTTAATTTATCTATTTCCTACTCATGTATTATCAAATTATTATTTATATATTATTATATATATAATTAAATAAAAGACATTAATAATTAATCTGTAATATAATTCAGTTTATTTTTTATTATATTTTCAAGGTTTTTCAGTGTAACTTAGTTCCGGTTCTTCCACGATAAGCTTTTCCACCAGCCAAGTTTGCTCTCTCTTCAGTAATATTGGATCGCCGTGAAGTAGTTTGAGAGCTTATTACAGAAGAAGTATTTATAGTTGTGATACACTTAGAATAAACAATTCATTGAATAATTCTTTTCCCTTATGTGGCTCCACAAATATTCTCGGGAAACAAATGTGTGGATAAGCAAAAATTTAATATAATATTATATATTTAATATTATATATATATTATATATATATATATATATATATATACTATGATATATTAGTAATATAAAATATATTATATATATATATATATATATATATATATATGATATATTATATATTTCATAATGGATAATTCTTAGCTGAATTATTCGCGCACGAACGATACAGTTTCTCAAGGACAAAACAAATTCTTTCAAAAACAAAACAAAACGTGATTATCTATTTAAAACACGTTCAAAGTCACCACACATCCTTTGAGGCAACATAAAAACTGAAAAATATTATGTAAAATAGTGAAAAAAGCAAAAAAAACCAACCCCCCATTATATAACCGCTTACTATAATAAAATCACACTTAAAAGCCTATTAGAGACTTGAAAGAATGAAGACCAGATCGATATACAAATAACTTGGTCTCGGAGTAGTAGAAAGATGGGACAAATATTCAACCTCCTAATACAAAACTATAATCTACGTTGTTATGTAAAATTACTGTAAGATCTATCTTTTCAATAAAGTTTAAACAAATCTCTTTGCATCTGATTATATTTAGCAAACCTGTGAAAAACTATATGGTTTTATCTGATACACATTCATACATTCATCGACTTTCAACTATATTTAGAGAAAAAAACCTTCAACACTTGGCTAACCTTGTCAAGACAAAGTAAAAATGATTTAAACAGAAAATCATTACTTTCTTACTATTATCATCAAAAAATATAAATAAAAGTTAAGGTCATAAAAAGACAAAAAGACACGAGCGCGCGTATCAAATCAACAAATAAATTAATGCTAATCTTAGGACTGCAAAACCAAGCTACAGGCCTTCGCCAGGATTTTATATCATCAGAAGATTATCCTCAAACAGCTTTACTTCACAAATAACACAAAGAACGATTAGAGTTAGGAAAGGTTAATGAGTTTCAACTTAAAAGAGAAAATACAATATCACATGTCACTCCAACATATACATCAACAGCAGAATCTTACTCGGTTCTTGATCTCTCTATGAAGCAACAATTATAGATAGCAAAGACAAGGAAGCAACCACATTAAGTCGGATCAGTGAAGCCGCCAACAGGGATAGCCCCTCAACCGGATTCCGAGCGGCAGATGAAGACATTATACCTATATGCGTGAGAACCTAAACAGATTATAACACCATAAGAGTGAGAGATTGTCACAGTAAAAAAAGGAGAAGATCTTAATAATTAAATATTAGGCTTGAAGGGCTGGAAAGAATAGGAACAGAGCCTATCATTTGGTTCTCTCACCCTTGACGACCCAGAATGCAACAGAAAGCTCAAGGTTTTTAAAAATATCGTCTGAAAAGTAAATATATTTGCGGACAAGTTCTCCAGAAATTCCTGAGCGCTCCTATTATATATATATATTATATATATATTTATATTATAATATATATATATATATATTAATTATATATTATATATATATAATATACTATATATATATTGATATAAATATATTTTACAAGTGTATATATATATCTCTTACATATGTGTATATTCATAATAACACTATATATAGGTATTAAATCTATATATATAATATATTAATAAATAGTATATTGATATAAATGCTATAACGTTACTATATATATAATATTAAAGAGAAGAGAGAGCGAGGAGAGAGAAGACGAAATCGAGAGAGGAGTGAGACGAGGAGGAGGAGAGAGAGAAGAGAGATGAAGAGATGAGGACGATGAGGAGACGAGAGAGACGGAACAAAGGGGAGAGAAAGAAAAAATAAATATTCTTTAATATAAACGATAATAAATCTCCTATTCCTAAGTCTACGGTGCAACTGAAGTTTATAAAAGCTTCTTTTAAATAATTGCTATTAGAAAAAAAACAAACGATAAACAAAATATACACAAATATAAAAACTATTACAAAAACAAATAAAAAAAAAAAATCCAACATTGATCAAAGACTCAATTAAACAACTTCGACTGTATTTCAATTGCATTGCCTTCTTATAATTTACGGAGTGGTTGGGTAGAAATGAATATTTTATCGTTAATGTTTCATTGCTGCTTAATACTTCTGCGTTCCACATTTGTATCAAAAACACCACCAATAAACTGAGACGTGAGTTTGTTTAATTTGATAATCTTTAAAGAATATTGTATATTGAATTTCTGGTTTACGTACTTATACTAGGGATTGGCCGATCGACTTCACCAGGTGCGGGTGCGGTGCGGTGCTGCGTGTGACTGCAACACAAATCCAGTCTTGTACCGTGAGGTGCAAATTTTTAAATATAGAGATGCAAGGGCTGCGCGTTGCAGTGCCTGTACGGAGCGCCGGGTAGCGCATTGAAAATATAGTTGCGTGCGGGTGCCGCGTGCGGCTGCGAAAAAAATGACTTTTAGATGCGTTGCGTTGTGCAAATTCCAGATACTCGGCCCCCAAACTATTTTGCTACCAATTGATTTTTGAACTCAGATATGAGTATAGTAATTACTGAATAGTACACAATTTAAGTTAATTAATGTCCAGTTCAACTTAAATCATAGAGAGCATTTTTTTAATCATTCGTAACGCAATAATGTTTTTTTTGACATTTGGTCGCTCGTGGCATTAAAGCTACTTGAGTTATATAAATATATAGTAATGTATATATAATATACAATATAATATATCATTAACAAGTATAATATATAAATATATATATGGATGAAAATAAATTGCAGCAATGCTCGCTTACAATATGTACATAACATTAAGCCCGGTGGGTTTGAACCTTTTACTTATATGATGTTAAGAACCAAGCTCGAACAATATACTTCAATACCTGGGGAGTTTTACCCTCCCAAGCCACAGAATTTGGGGCTAAAAAGGGGGAAAATTACCAGAGAATTTGACATCTGACCTATTATTCCACCATTATCTCGGATAAAATAAAGATACCCCGCTCTACACTCTCTCGATGCCAGCTGGTTGGGGCAAGAACTCGGCCGTGAGGTTGGTTATGTGTTAATTATTTACGGGACTGCAATTATTGGCAAGATGAATATAAGATGCCTGCCTCGTATGTACAGAACTATGTTACATAAAACTTTTATGTCCCCGATTATTATACGGAGGATAACCGATGGTAGTTTGGAAATAGATAATCCCTTTGGTAATATCCACCTTTAGCTTATCTGCGTGGTGTGTTTGGGGAGGGATAACCTCTTAGAGTTTTAACATCTTAGGGTAAGGTTCAAACCCACCTGGAAGACATATATATATATATATATATATATATATATATATATATATATATATATATATATATTGTCACAAAATTTAGATTATCAATTTCTATTGTTCTGTATTTATATGATAGGACTGCCCTTATATTGCCCATAACCACACACAGTTTGTAAAATAAAAACTTTATATATGTTATTGTTCCTACATGAAAAAATCGTTATTTAACAGAAAGTATTGCTTACATATATTTCTCAGCATTTACACGTGGCCTCTTACAGGGTTTGATGTTTTTTTAATTAAAAAGTCTTCTTCGTTGATGAGAGAGGAACTGGAGCTGCTATTATGAAATCATTTAAGTAGCTCGGAAAATATTTTATCTAATTGCAGTTTTGTTTTTTTTTTTTAGAATTTTGGCAATTAAATTTTGCGTTTCATCTATATTTATTTCACCTGTTATTTTAATGTAATTAGACACTGTTTTTAGCAATATGATTACTTTAATTTTTCTCATTAGTATTATCATTGCGTCATAGGGGGCATATTTTCTATTTTTTTATTATGTGGCCTCTGGTAAGACTGGTCAAGGCTGAATTTTGGTTGTCGTATATCAGGTCACTGGTTTATGTTGAGATGAGGCCTTTGAAACCTATGTTTCCCCAATATAAGTTTTGTGGCAAATATTACACGTTATGACCACGGTACTCATCAACGTCATGAAAGACTTTTTGAATTTCAAAAAAGCTCACCTGCAGGAGACCACGCGTAATCTGGCAAATAGTGGCGGTACTGCGTAAATAAAGATTTTCCAGTTTATCCAATATATTAAAAGTTGTATTATTAAGTGTGTGTTTATAGCAAATTAGATATAAATATATATATATATATATATATATATATATAAATATATATTATATATATATAATATATATATATTAAATATATATATATAATATTAATATATATAAAATTATACATTGGGCGTAGGCAGGATTTATCAGTTATTTGTTAGATTAATTAGTAGTCAATATTATTATATATATATATATAATATATTTTATATATATATAATATATATATATATATAATATATATATATAATTATTAATATAAATATATATAATATATATACTATTATATATAATATTATAATATATTTTACTTATATAATATATATATAATTATATAATATATTATTTTATATATTATTATAATAATATTATTATATATATATATATATAATATATATATATATATATATATATAATAGATAATATAATATAAATATAATATATATATATATATATATAAATTAATATTATATTATATATTATAAATATAATATAATACAGTATATATTATATATATAAATATATATATATATATATATATATATATATATATATATATATATATATAAATTATATATATAAATCTCATATCCTACATTATATTATCTAGCAGCATAATCACACACAAAATCCTAAAATACTGTCAAAAGAAGCTAGCTGTATAAAAAAAGCACACAGCTAAGTTAGTTGGCATTAAGAGGAGGAAAAGAAAACGAGAAAACATATAAACTAGAAAAAAAATGGTAAGGTTTTAATACGTTAGTACATGTAATTACTCCTTCCAGATTTTCTAACTAATACCTTAAAACGTTGTCTGCAAGACATTAGTTAAGGATCATTTTATAATTTTGCTACGATTTAGGGGGCAAGATGCCCCACCTCCCCCCTGCTACGCCCATGTATATATATTAAATATTAATATATATATATATTATATAATATATATTATATATAATATATATATTATTATATTAATATATATATAAATATATATATATATATATATTATTATTATTTATATGATATGTTATGGTATTTAGTATGTGAGTTCTGAGGTAGGCGCTCCTGCATCGTGCGTGGCTACTCTTGCTCAGACCTGTTAGATTCTTAAAGTATTTTCCTGTCAGTAAATTTTCAGTAATACTTGATAAAAATTTTTCTTAATTTTCTTATGAAGTTATTACATAATCAATATAAAAGTTATGCAAATTTAAAACGAAAATATAGATACCCATTAAATAACGCTTTTGAACTCATTTAAAAATGGCTCCATCTCTGCTCAAATCGGATCGCGGAGAACGGACGGTGTCTGAATTCTGAAATTGCAGCAAAACTACAAAGATAACATTGGTTCTTAAAATAGTCACTTTACAAATAAGATTATAATAATACTGTTTATATCAAATAATATTTAATAAATAAATATTAATTTAAAAAAATACTAAAATACTTTAACCAATAAGGAAGGAAAATTATATTATAGTTGATTATAAATTATTATATTTATAAATATTATCGATTAAACAATGAAACAAAAATCGAAAAACGTTTGATGAAAGACCAAAGTGACAGAAAGTACCAGTTATTATGATATAAATAACAAAGTATATAATATAATATAATATATATTATATTATATTTATATATATTATATAAATATATATTATAGAGAGAGAGAAAGTAGAAGAGAGAATCGAGGTAGGAGAGAGAGAGGTTGAGAGCTACGGAGTAGTAAAAAGTACTGGGTCGCCACTGGTATATATAGATATAATATTATATATTATAATATATAATTATAATAAATTATATAGATATAATATATATATATTAATATATATATATTATAAATATATATATATATTATATTATATGGAACTCAAATTTAAAAATAATATATTTTGAAGAGTGTCCATAGAATATTTAATAATTTCTCTAAAATAAAAGTTAAAGGAAAACCAGGAGTTCAAATTTTTTGGTTGTGAACCTTTGTATCTCAAACATACATTTTCCATGCTTAAATTATAATTATAGACTTTTGATTTGTGTTAAATACAACTTATTTTGTGATATATGTTAAACATAATGTCTGTTCATTAGATATAAGGTTGTTTTGTTTTTATCTTGGTATAATTATATTTGATTTTTCGTCCAAAAAGAGTTCGCGGCAAATTTGGATTTTCTGCCCTCAAAAAGTTGATTCATTGGTAGAATACCCAGCGCTTATCTTAAACAAACAATTTTTTAGCGTAAAACATTTTTTTAATAAAATTTTTCTTAAAAAACGTAGGTCATTGCAACAATTTCTTGAATCAAGTTCTAAATGGTAGTATATATTTTAATAAATATTCAGTTTAAAAATTCAACCAAAAGAAGTTTTAAATTAATGATTTACTACTACTCTTTCTCAGTGATAGAGAGAGAGAGTAGAGAGAGAGAGATAGATAGAGAGAGAGAGAGAAAGAGAGAGAGAGAGAGAGAGAGAAGAGAGGAGCATCAACTTACTACCCATTGAAGTAAGGAGGAAGAAGAGAGTAATTACGTTAGCACACAAGCTCCTCACGCTTATATACATTCTAATATAATTCGTATCCTTTAATCGTATATAGTGTATCAATAGATATAGATATAGCATATATATATATATATATATATATATATATATATATATATACCCATATAGCACAGATGGTTGCAGATACATCACAGCGACGTTAATGTTCGTCGCACTCGTCTCATCACACATACGTCGTATATGTGACATTGCTGTTACATCTTATGTGATTTACGCTTTTTCGTTCCAAATGGAACGTATTTGCGACGTAACAATGAAACTTTTAGATATTTCCGCGACACTGCCAGACGTATGATATCTTTTTAAAAATAACAAACACCTGTCTTTTTTCTCCAAATTTTCTTACACTCTTTCATAATCTTTTTCATCTTATCTTTTGTTGTTTATAAGTCATTTTATACATGATTTTCTTCAGAAATTGTATTATGTAATTTAACTATTTTTTTCAAATGTCGTACATTTGCGAACACTCATAAATATTATTAATTATGTCTCCAGTCACGGGATGCTCCCATGAACGCAAGTTTGAGTGACTCTGGCAGTGTGTTATTTCAATTTTTTTTGTGTAAATTAGTTTTTTTATGTGCTGTTCATGTCTTATTATGTGTTCTGTTATCTATATGTGAAACCCTGAAATTTTTTGTGTAATAATTGAGTTGAACTGTTGGTCAAACTGCCAAATACGTCCTTAGTTAGAAATAAATCCATTAGGACGCATATACCCATGAACCGTCTGTCCCAAATTTTAAAGAGAACCCCTACAGTTGCCAAATGTATAAGTATATAAAAAATATATTATATTATAAATTCACATTGAATTTATTATTACCGTATGAGGTAGGAAATAAATAATACATAATAGATAAAATAAAAATATTTTTTTATGATAACTCCAGATTGGGTATTTATTACGTGTTTTAAAATTCCTTCATTCGTAAAGGATATTTTTATTATTAATATGAATAGATCATATCTCTATTATGATAAGGTAATAATTGAGTATATATATCTAAGTCAATCAATAGAGCTAGGCAAGTATTATCCCTTAATCGATAAGTTATTAATTTTAGTAAAATACTTTTTATATTTGATAAAAATAACCATAAATTGAAATAACGACAAGAGCTTTTATCGTCGACCCAAGGGGGTTGATAGGTCTCACCTCGTAGCAAGATTCCGAGCTGGTAGGATTCGGGGAGTATGATCACATATTTTTAAATATGAAGAGGATGTGGAGAACCACAGAAGATCCGCGAAGTTCGGCGTTCCCCGGCCATATAATTGTCTAAAAGAGGATATGACACCTAGTCCGGAGTCCCCTGGTGGAATTTGAAAATGGGTCGGTAGCCGGCCCGAGTACCCGAAACGGGGGTATTTTCCCAAGAAGTTAGGATGAGTCCCGAGTATTTTTTCGTAAAGGAGTGTGAGAGTATCTGCGTGCTCGTCAGGAAAGAGGCGTTTCTATCTTTTCCTAAGCAGGTCCGGAGTTCGTGAGTACCGACTATCTGTAGTTTCCAAAGGCCCGCAGATTCTTGTAGATTCCGCAGAGAAATTTTTGAACCGGTACTTCACACCAACCCTTGGTTTCAACAAGTAACCTATAAATAGCGTTATTTCTCCCTTGAATTTGCTCTTAAGCTGTTGGACAAATAAACAAAACAGCTCATGGTCTCTAATGCCCGCAAAACTTATAACCATCTTAAACCCGCTAGCACATTCAAATCATACAACAGGTCTCTCCTAGAGATCATGAATACCTAACAAATGTATTGATTACATAGTAAAGAGATCTGCCATATACATTTAAAATCGTGAATACGAATTATGCCCAATAGTTGAAACTTATCAGAGTCCAAAGCCAAATTCATAAATATTAATTTACATCTGTAACCTAATAGTTAAACGCCGAGTGGATACACATAAAGAGTAAATTCCTCTTTATATTTGTAATACTTATGATACATGTGCGATATATATAAATAATATTATATTCCAAATTATAAAAGCTACTTACTCTTGGTAATAACTTAAAATTCATGTATATGGTATAATACTAATTACCCTAATATAAGGGTTATATCTGAGCTAATACTTATAAATAACCTCACATAGTCATATAAATGGGAGCTTATACCTACATAATATATTATAATAATAAAGTATGAAAAATATATTAATTAATTGTTAGTATTATATATTATAATATATAGAACACGAACGCGTAATAGTTATTCTTTTTGATGCTATAAACTATATATGGAAAGTTCTACCCCTTTAAATGTATAACCCATTTTCGGACTTAATATTATAATTATATATATATATAAGTATACACAAGGAGAGTGTGACTCCGAAATATGAGATTCTATCGTAAAACTAGCGTTCCGATGCAAGTTTCCGTAACGTTGCAAGGATGTCGCGTGAAGAGAGTACGTAATCCTCACGTTAAGCAATAAGAATGGCATGATTTCTCCGCAAATGGCTACGGTCCCGGAGAAGGCGTAACATTTGTACTCTTCCCAGGGAACGGATGAAATAAGTTATCGTACCTAATACCCTCACGATATGCCCCGCACATCGGAGCATAGAAGTACTCACAAGGAAATCCGTACCAAAAGTCCGAACTCTTCCCGCGCCTTCCGTTATTGTGGTTCTAGCCGCTATATTTGTGGTGCCTTAAAATATTCTGTATCAGAACTTAATGCTAAGCGATAACTTATAGTTACGTAGGCTTGATGATCTCAAGAATCTATAAGCAGCTGAAAACTATAGATATAATATATTATATTAATTACATTACGATCTCACTTGTCTGATTCTTTCAAGCTCATTATAGTATATAATGTCAGCGGTTTGAGTTCTATCATGCGTAATATTGTCTCTAAGTAAACCCGCAAAGATACCCCAGAGGTATACAAATCACTTTATCGTAGGAAATTTGGTTACTTCCAAGTACAAGCGAACTGCATACACAGATTCTCCAATCATGTTGGAAACTACCAAAGTAATCATTTTAAACTGTGCCATTTATTTACATTACATACTATACAGAGTGCGAATAATAACTTTATTGGAACACTTATTCTATGGTAAACATCCTTCTAAAACTTAACATGGGAAGGTGGGTTTATAATATAGATAACACGAAAAATAAATTACTTACTAATTTGTCTCTTTTGTACTTTGTGGACGATGTTTATAATAAGTATTAAAAGTTTATAAACATTACAAACCAAATCAACTTTATGCTTAAACTCTTTTTACATTAAACTTTTACTCTATTTTACTGTGAAATAAAGAAACTAATGTCAATTGAATGTTGAGTTAAGCAGAATCAAAGTCCAAATTGGAGCCGGGGCCGGACCGGAGCCGGAACTTGAATGTGAATTGGTGATAAATTGTAGTGGTAATAAATATTAAAGATTTGAATTTCATAATTCTAAGCAATTGGAATCGAAATATAAAAATCTAAATTTTCGGAAT
Source organism: Trachelipus rathkii (assembly GCA_015478945.1). Classification (NCBI taxonomy): domain Eukaryota; kingdom Metazoa; phylum Arthropoda; class Malacostraca; order Isopoda; family Trachelipodidae; genus Trachelipus; species Trachelipus rathkii. The sequence goes on along the minus strand of JABUQX010066599.1, from coordinate 90,991 downwards.
AATCACATGTCATATGAAGTATATTAGCAAAATAGCGTAAAAGCGCAGCTGCTGCGCATTTACTTGCAAGCACTTGTGAGAGCAAAAGTATGTTGCGCTATTATCATCATATCTTGTATTCGAAGAATTTGTTTAAATAGTTCGGCTTTTGTTTATACTTCCACCTTAGACAATTCCGGCAATGTTCCTTCTTCTCTATCCCTTCCATTTATTACCCATTCCATTTATTTGCTCCATTTATTCCCAACATTTTAATTTCTTCTAAAGATGTTATTTCTTCTCTCTCTCTCTCTCTCTCTCTCTCTCTCTCTCTCTCTCTCTCTCCTCTCTCTCTTCTCTCTCTCTTCTCTTCTCTCTTCTCTCACACACACACACACACACACAATGAATACTGCTCTTCTGAACTCAACAGTCGTATACTTACTTATCCTGTGAGGAGATCTCGTGGGACTTTTTTCCTACACAGTCTCACCCTTCCTCTCTCCGACTCTTTGACTCCAGACTTAACCGCCATGTTTAATAATACACGTACAACACTGGTAAAGTCTGGAGTATCCACACACACATACCCTTTATCCCTTTTCCAAATTTCCATTCACTTCGACACTTTGAAACACCGACCAAGTATCGAGGCATGTCGGCCCTTAATTTCACCTTAATTCTGCATTTCAACGTACTTTCATTTATTCTTTCATTTACCCCTTTCTTCACACCGTATAACTCTCTAATACGTTCATTCCTCATTTTATCAATTCTTTTCACACCTAACACGTCCCTAAGATTGTCCATCTGAACACATTGAACTTTAGATCTATACCTCTTATTCCAGACCATAGTTCACTACTATGCATTAACACAAGGGAACAACATACCCTCATGTAAGACCCTAGCGCACTCAAGACTTAGTCCCTTTACATCCACCAACAATGATTTAATTGCACCAGCCACCTTCCTACCATTCACAACTTTCCTACTACACTCTGCATCATCCGCTCCCTTTTCATCCAACATATATCCTAAATATTTAAACTCAGAAAACTTGTCCAACTTGTTCCACCATCTAACATAACTTCACACCTGAGGACTGTCCTCACTCTCAACCATAACCTTACTCTTATCTACGTTTACTTTCAAACCCCTCCTTTTACACACCCTGCCAAACCTCTTTACCAATTCTCACAAACTATCTTTGATTCACCACAACAAAACCAAATCATTCACCGGCATATAATAGGTAGGGCACCCTCCACTCACTCCATTCTCATCATTCTAACCCATTTCCTGCCACCTCATCTCTAATCTTTCATAAACCCATCCATATACAAATGAATAGCCAAGGAGACATACACATTCCCTGCCTCACTCCGCTATTGATATTAAACCAATTATCATTTTTGACAACATTTATTCTTAACATGCTTTACTATCGTCATACATACTTTGATTCCATACAGAAGCCTACCACCAACAAAATATATTACTAACACCTGCCATAGGGCTTCCCTATTAATCCTATCATACGCCTGTTGCACAGTTCATATATATATATATATATATATATATATATATAATATACTTATATATATTATATATTTTAATAATTAATTTATATATATATATATATAATAGAGATATATATATATATATTTATATATATATATATATATATATTATATATATATATATATATATAATAATATATATAATTTTTATATATTATATATATATATATATATATATATATATAATATATATAATATATAATAATATATATATTTTTTTTTTTTTTTTTTTTTTTTTTTTTTACAGATTACCACCACTCACGGGCTGAGCCCTTTTCAAGGAGGGGGAGGAAAATAAAATACCAGGAAAGCCCACCCAAGCCTAAACCTAACGCGAATCTCTCAGGTGTGCGCGCGAACGTGGGTTTTAAAGAGAGGAAGATTAAAATACAGTAGGAAAAACAGAACATGCCAAAGAGTTCCACAGAGGAGAAATGGCTGGAAAAAGGGACGCACAACAACGAGCCAGTTTGGCGTCTTCAGTCCTCACGCAAAATTCATGCGAAGAACATGGCACCCCTGTATTGCGAGGGCGCCGGCAATGAGGTGGAATGGCGATGGCAAACTCCTCTGAGCAATTACCGTTTGTAGTACCTATAGAAAAAGAGATAGTGCCCAAATCGCACGTCGCAGAGATTAGAGGTCAAGGAGAGTTAGAAAGTAGGCGGACAGTTAATTAGTCTCTTAGCTTTGGACTCAACTCTAACCCAATAGAAGGGGGAGCCGGAGCCCCCCCAATTGAGAACAGTAACTCCAAACAAGGCGGAATAAGGCCCTTATATTAACATGGAGTAGATGTGCAGAAGAAAAAAAATTCCCGCAACCTGAACAGAACTCCAGGTTTCCTTGAGGCCACCTTAGCAACGTTGTGATATGAGGGTTCCAAGATAATTTTTTGTTTATGTTCAGACAAGAGTTTATGTTGTCAACAGGTGAGACGTTAGAACCGTCGAAAAAAATAGGAAAAGTTAGGAGGTGTTTTTTGAGAGGGAGATGAAAGAGAAGTTGAGTTTCAAAGAGTTGAATTTCACAAGGGTTTGTGGCGGCCCCACCGGGAGGAATTCCCATCCAGGTCGGCAAGAATAGGAATCGGAAAGGCTGAAGGACGAGAGGCAACTTCTAGATTGCCAAAAGAAGGGGAGCAGATTTGAAATGAGTGGAAGAATGGAGAGTTGAATCATCGGCATAAGGAGTGAACAGAGTTAGAAGTACGGCTGAGGAGATCATTGAGAAGTAAGAATAAAGTTGGAGATAAAACAAACCTTGAGGAACACCACAATTAAAAGGAAAGGAGGAAGAAGTCGCTCATCAACGAGTGATTGATATGGAGCGACCAGAGAGGAAAAAACTTGACAAGAGTAAGCAAAGAGAAGGAGGAACCCAAAGAAGGGGAGCTTAGAGAGAGCGACGCATGCCTTACTCGATCAAAAGCCTTTGATATATCGAGTTCCACCACCCAAGGAACTCCCATAGTCCCTAAGGGCAGAGACCATTAATCAGTAAGATAGGATAGTATGTCACCAGTTTTGACCTCGAGCGTCGAAAGCCATACTGATGATCTGAAAGAAAGAGAATGAGACTCCAGAAGATGATAGTAATGAGAGTTGAGAAGGGTTTCAAAGATCTTAGATAGATACAAGTGAGAGCTATAGGACGATAGTTGGAGGGATCTGAGCAGCTATCCTTTCTTCTGTATTGGTTGACATATGCACGTTCCAGCACTAAGGAAATGTACTGTATTAGGCATAGAAGAGTAGAGTGAACGAGGACAGGGGCCCAGCTCGGAAAGCACACTCCCTACAAAACACAGGGAAGGAATGCCATCCGGGCCACTAGCCTTCCGACACTCATAGATCTCAGAACCTCATGCATCCGATCATGCGCAATCACAGAAAGAAGACAGAAAACCTGAGAGGAGAAGGAGTAGGAGGAGGGATGCCGGAATCGGCCCAGGGTAGAATAGATGAAAAAAGGAGGCCAGAGATTAGCCTCTTTCAGTAGGAGAGTTAGCTACAGACCGTCAGAACGAATAAGTGGAGAAAAGATTTACAAAAGGTTGTTAGAGATGTTTTTGGCAAGAGGCCAGAAATTTTATCAGTGGGAGAGTCAAAAAGAAAAGGCACTCTCTTTTAATATAAAGCGCGCTTAGCCTGTCGAATAAATAGCTCTGCAACGATTCCGAGCCGAGAAAGGAAATTAGTAAGAGTGATAGGAGAAAAACGAGAGTTTTTCCATTGCGATAGGGCAATGTCTCTCTTCTGAATGGAGCGAGAGGCAGGTTCCATCGAACCATGATTTTGTGGAGAAAAAGATTTAGTTGAAGATGGAATGAACTTGCTCATCCCCTCAGTGATTACGGTCCCTACCTTTTCAGCAGTGACCGAAGCGTCCTCCGAGTCAAAGCCGGTTTCATTCCAAGAATAGTAAGCAAACACACGAAGCAATGTCCCCAACTAGCCCGATTAAAGTGTCAGAAAGTAGGTTTAGGGGTGGTGGAGCTGATGGTAAAAAAATATTATAATGAAGAGCTACGAGATTGTGGTCAGAGTTACCAATAGGAGGGAAAGTGGTGTATTTATAACGAGAATGAGTAGTGGTGAAACATAAGTCAAGCGTGTTCAAGAATTGGTTAGTTCGATCTGGGATATGTGTAGGTTACTTAATTAACTGTTTCAGATCGTAAGAGTACTAATGTTTTGGCCTCCTCCCAGCCACTCTCAGTGTGGTGTATGTTGAAACCCCTAAATAGAGGACCGCGGTATTTGGATGGGAAGAAAGTAACAATCTCATGAGAATTAGTAAGATAGTCAAATAGGACGTGAAAATCCATTAGGGGAACAGTAGCAGAAAGTCCAGAAACACAAGATAATGATAGTAGTAGGAAGAAAGATTTTAAGCCATAGAACATCTAAGTTAGGAGATTCAAGGTTCTCGAGATTTGTTGCAGGAGTGTTAATTGTTTATATAGGCACAGGCCCCACTATTAAGTCGGAAATTGTAAAATAAGTTATAGTTGGAGATATTTAAGTTTATTTAAAAAAGAATCCCTGGCTAGCTGGGTCTCAGACAGAAGTAAAATGTTAGGTAGAGAGTTAGCGAGATGATATTCCACAGATTCATGATTAGCTTTCAGGCCACGAACGTTGGCGAAGTCAATAGAGAACCCCAGCCTGCGCCCACCCCTACATCTTCTCTGTCAAGTCATCAAAAAAAAAACCTAACAAACAAAACACACACAATCGAACATACACAAGCCCACCAAAAAAACCCACAGAATTGGGTTTTTATTAAATAAAACCAGCGCCCACACAACAAACGCACACAGATCACATACAAAAAAATATAAAGCAAAGAAAAAAAAAACACAGAAACCTTAAAAATAAAAATTATTAAAATTTATGATTATAAAAATAGAGACAAAACCAACTAAATCAGTAATCCGATAAATATGTAAAATAAATAAAACCTTAAACGTTAAAAATCACATACACACACTCGCACAGCTTCACTAACTTACGTACTTAAATTTAACCCACAAAAAAAACCGGATACCAATAATCCTAATTAAAACTTTAAAAAAGGCTAAAAGCTGCATTAATGAAAAAATAAATACGAAAAACTTAAAAAGTTAAAAAGGTAAAACACTAAAACTTATCTTAAAAATTCGGCTAGTTAAGAGATATAAGGTTATGTTCATCTAAGTCATTCTTAAAAAGCACTTATTTTCGAGTATTTAAAATAATTAAAACCTCTAAACTAATATGACATTAAAATACTAAATCACTTAAAGCAAAATAAAAACACACTAAAAAAAAAAAAAAAAAAAAAAAAACACAAACAATATATATATATATATATATATATATATATATATATATATATATATATATATATATATATATATATATATATATATATATATATATAATAGATATATATATATATATTATTATATACTATATATATATATATATATATATAATAATATATATATATATATCAAATTCATTTACCTATATATATATCAATGTTTATTACCTATCTATTAATATCTATCTATCAATAGATATATATATATATATATATATATATATAGTATATATATATATATTATATATCGATATATATGATATTATAAATATAAATCTATATATAGATAATAATATATATATATATATATATATATATATATATATATAATTTATATAAAAAAATTTTAATAATAAATTATCTATATAATTTATAGAGTTATCCAAAATATAAAATTTCTTTATTTAAATAGATATAATGGGGAATATATATATATTTATATATATATATATATATAATATTAATTATATATATATATATATTATAATATAATATATATAATATATATATTCTTTTTCAGGTTCATCTTCGAGTGAAATAACTTAGGATCGTTTTTTACATTTTATTCTTGTTATTTTTTTAAAATTCTTTGCAACCAAGATATTTTAATATGATATAATATATAATATATATATAATATAACTATATATATATATATATATATATATATATATATATATATACTATATATATAATAATATATATATTATATTATATATCTATATATATAACCATTTTTTAAAATATGAGGAATATATATATATATATATATATAAACTATTATATAATTATTATTTTTAAAATAATATTAATTTTTTTTTTTTTTTTTAATTTTTTTTATAAAAAATATATTTATATATATATATATATATAATATATATATATATTATATATATATATATATATATAAAAGATGTACTGTTTTATTGTTTATTTGAAATTTAGTAATATTTTCTATTTGTATTATAATAATAATAATAATAATAATAATAATAATAAAATAATAATAATAATAATAAATAATTTAATAATAATAATAATAATAATAATAATAATTAATAATATAATAATAATGTTTATGTAACAGTTATTAAGGTGTAGGTGTTAAACTTGAATGATTTTACAGGAGTCGTCATATTTTTAGTAAATGTGGTCTATGTAGTCAATATATTCGATATATATATATAATATCGATATATATAGATATATATATATATATATTTATATATATATATATATATATATATATATATAATATATATATATATATATATATATATATATATATATATATATATATATTTGTTAATAGGATAAAGAGCGATCTCTTTTAATTAAACTTGAGACTTTGTGCTTAAAATTTTTTATCTAAAGTAAAATAATGATAAAGAAATGATTCATGGCATTAATTTTAGACCTTTTAAAGGTCACAATTTTAAAGACAAAATGAACAAAAGAAGGTAAGTGAAAAGGCCTTTTTAAATCCGTTGTCTAAAAATGAAATTTTTTTTTTTTGTTATGAATATTGAGTCTCTAAATTGGTAAACATAATGTTGAGCCTGAAAGAAATACGTTTAGAGAAAGCTTTTTTTTTATTATTATTATTATTATTTTTATTTATTTATTTTTTTTGACACGTGGTGGAGGGAGGGGGGGTGAATTAAATTTGACATTGGTCACATCTTTTGTAGGATACAACCATAGATTAGTTTTATCCAATTTAAAATATTGAGGTGTCAAGAGGAACGTTAAATCTAGTCATTTTTTTAATAATAGTGTAATGTTATTAATATTATTTAATTAGTAATTAGCAAGACATATAGTAAATACGAAAATGAGTGCCAACAATGGCTTCCAGTGTGATTAGATTTTTTATAAATACTTTAAAATCAACGAACTTTCTCAATTTTTATAACCCTTAAATTTGGTGTTCTCATCGTAAGTCAACTTTTCGTGAATATAGCCTGTGATATGATATAAGTGTATAATATTAAAAAATTTATAAATAAATTATATTTTTTGTATTTTCTAAAATCTAAAAGGCTATACACATTCTTTAAAAATAAATAAAAAAAAATTAAAAGTTCTGAGATAAAAAGTCAAACTAAAATAGGCCAAAGTAAATAAATCAATGACCATTCACTATAAGTCTCTTAAGAAATAAAAACATTTTGCCTTAAAAATATAATTGACGTCTATGCAATTTTGGAGGCATAAAATTACTCAAAATAAATCCATGAAATAAAATTTTCTGATGATTAAGCATAAGTTTATATCGACTTTCCCCCGCCAATGTAGACTAATTTTTCTACAAATAGTCTTACCAAAGTTAATAAGAGCAGTGTTTTTTCTTAATGTTTTGCATTTTTTATTAGTACCATAGCATAAATATAATTAAAATTAAAGTACTTCAATCCAATTTATAATTTCGACCATCTTGTGTGGTGTGTGCACGTTGTACTTTTCGTTGGAAAAGTGCGCCAAAAACTTAAAACAAATTTAACTTATGGCTTCGTACGTAGCAATAAGTTTATCTTTTATTACCACAAATATTTTTAGTATTTTATCGCAGTATCAAAAATTTTTTTTAACATACTATATTTATTTCTCAAAATTATTTAAAGTACTTTACGTTCTATACTTCCATAAATACTCTTGCAATTTTAAAAAAAAATTTGAAACTCGTTCGTAACGAACCAAATTTATCGTTTTTACATTATACTGTGGGCAAATGAAGGCGTGGCTTTCTTTCGGAAACAGCCGTTTGGAAAATTTTTGTAATTTGAAGAAGCATATCCTCAAATTTGCCCGATAATTTCCCTATCTGTTCTGATCTACTGTATGTTAATATATTATTATACAGTGTTAGTGGCCTTGACAAGAAGAATCTGACATGAAAGATAATAAATAGCTCCTGCGTTTTAAGAAAAACTGGAAGACATAAATTTTAATATCTACAAATTTCATCACTGGTGAAAGGTTTAATTGTGAAAAACAATTTCAGGCGTTGTAAGGCAAATTAAAATTAAATAGTTTGAAGAGACATGTCGCCAAATATTACCTAGCTTGAAGAAGAATATCAAAAAGTGTAAGAGTTTTAAGAGGCATGTCATCAAAACTTAAAGATGTCAAAGAGACATTTCGTGACGGGTTAGAAAAGAAGGATTTAAAGTTACCTGGAGGAAGAAGAAAGACCTTTGGGAAAAACAGAAAAGAATATTCACTCATTGTTTTGTAAGATATCAAATAAAGGTTCACTTAAAACAAAGCGAAGGCAGACACGAGTGCCAACGAGATCGAGAATGAGAACTGTTGCAGAAGTAGTTGTAAGCACACATCAAAACAATTTTCTTGTGCGATCAGTTTCGTGAGTTTGCTCATCAGTTCATTTTCAGTCTTGATAAAATCTGAGACAATTCGACTTGAATGATTTTCAAGTTTGTCTACGCATTCCTACTGGGCAGCATTCTAGATCGCTCTTCATGTTTACCTTCTGGGGTGTATGCTATTTAACTTTTAACCATATATTGGGATGATCCGTAAAGTTTGGTGTATTCTCGCTTTAATTTGAGTGACCTAATCGAAGAACCTAAAATAAATGAGACCATTCATGTTCACAACGCAGCCATGAGAACTGTCGGGTTTTTGGTACTGCTTATTAAACTCTCAGTATGTGTTGGCGCTTTATTCTAGTTCAATTTCGAATTCTATCAATTAACGTTGGTGAGAGCATCTGAAGGATAAAGAAGAAGGGAGAGAGAGAGAGACAGATGAGAGAGAGAGGAGAGAGAGAGAGAGAGAGAGAGAGAGAGAGAGAGAGAGAGGTTAAAAATGCCACCAACTTTATTTCATTCATTTAACTCGCAGGCCTGCCCGTAATCAATAGTTTTTTCTATAATGGAATCAAAATACCATGTGTAAGCAACATCTATACTTGTTTCTACGCTTTTTTGAATCCGTTCAATTCAGAGAATGTTACTAAGCGGCAAATTATAAACTAAACTTATTTATTACAATTTATAAAGAATAAATTATAAAAACTTTTAACTTCTGCTAATATATATATATAATATATATATATATTATATAAATATATATATATATATATATATATATATATAATATATATATAATATATATATATATATATATATATATATATATATTATTATATATATATATATATATATATATTTATATATATAAATATATATATATATATATAAATATATATATATATATATATATATATATAATATATATTATATATATATATATATATACTATATAATAATATATATATTATATATTATATATATATAGCCTATATATAATATATATATATATATATATATATATATAATATATATATATATATATATATATATATAAATATATATATACTTATATAATAATTAAATTATAATATATATTATATATATATATATATATATATAATATTTTTATAGTAAATAAAAAACAATTGCGAGAAGGTAAAGAAGACTTCCCTCCTCTGATGTCGAACCATCGTATGTTGCAACTAACTGAGAATAACGTACTTGACGCTTTATGTTAAGTCATCCTCAAAGCACAAAAATGTACTCCAAGAACAGTTTTCAAGCGAACGTTCTCCCGTAGAAGTGAACCTCCTCGACAGAAAGCTCGTTCGCAATAAAAGCTTGTCTTGATCAAACTCAGGATTTCAGGGAAACAAAGTTTCCAGATTGCTCAATGGTTTAAGCTTCGAGCATGTTATTCTCAGTTGCAACATAGGATAGTTCCATTCCAGATTAGGCAAGTGTTCTTTGCCTTCCCTTAATTATTCTTTATTTACTAACTTACTTATTACTGTTAATGCTATATATATATATATATATATATATATATATTATATAGATATATTAGATATATAATATATATATATATATATATATATATATATATATATATATATATATATATATATATATAATATTATATTGTAAAAGTTAAATTAAAGAAAGAGTTACTTCAAAACATTACGATTTTCCTCTTCAGGTTGTAAAATCATTTAAAAGTTGTAAAAAAATTATACAAGAAAATGAAAAGTTAGACGAAGTTATTTAAGGAAAAGTAAAAAAAAAACAATTGTCAGAAGCTCAAAGGACTGCCCCAGCAGCACATCGAAACATGCATTTATTTTAAGTTTAAACAGAAGCTATACAAAAAAACAGAAAACTGTCGAGGAAGCTTCATGAGGGATTCAAAGACTGTCCCACCAAAGCCATCGGAACATGGCATGTAATTATTTTAAGTTAAACAAAGCAAAAAAAATCAAAAAAAAAAAAAAAAAAAAAAAAAAACAGAACTGATGATGAGTCTTCAGTTTTGTTCTTCCATAGCCACCGGAACATGGCAATGGATTAAAGTTAAACAGAAGGTACACAAAAAACAGAACTGTCGAGAAGCTACATGGGAAGAGATTCAAAGCCTGTCCCAGCCATCAGAACATGCATTGTAATTTAAGTTAACAAAAAAAAAGCAAACTGTCAGATTCTGTATTGTTTCTGAAAGAATGTCCCAGCCATTGAAATATTTATGTAATTTAAGTTAAACAGAAGCTACACAAATAATAGAACTGTCAAGAAGCTACATGGGAGATTCAAAGACTGCCCCAGCCATCGGAACATTTATGTAATTTAAGTTAAACAGAAATTACACAAAAAGCAGAACTGTCGAAAACCTACATGGGAGATTCAAAGACTGTCCCAGCTATCGGAACATATTTGTAATTTAAGTTAAACAGAAGCTACACAAATAATAGAACTGTCAAGAAGCTACATGGGAGATTCAAAGACTGCCCCAGCCATCGGAACATGTATGTAATTTAAGTTAAACAGAAGCTACACAAATAATAGAACTGTCAAGAAGCTACATGGGAGATTCAAAGACTGTTCCGGCCGTCGGAACATGTACGTAATTTAAGTAAACAAGCTACACAAAAAAACAAACCTGATGAGAAGCTGCATGGGAGATTCAAAGACTGCCCAGCCATCGGAACATGCATGTAATTTAAGTTAAACAAAAGGTACAAAAAGAAAAAAAATCAGAACTTTTGAGAAGCTATATGGGAGATTCAAAGACTGTCCCAGTCATTGAAACATGTATGTAATTTAAGTTTAATAGAAGCAACAAAAATAACAGAACTGTCGAGAAGCTACATGGGAGATTCAAAGACTGTCCCAGCCATCGGAACATGAATGTAATTTAAGGTGAACAGAAGCTATAATAAGAACAAAAAAAAGCAAACTGTCGAGAAACTACGTGGGAGATTCAAAGAATGTCCTAGCCATCGAAACATTTATGTAATTTAAGTTAAACAGAAATTACACAAAAAGCAGAACTGTCGAAAACCTACATGGGAGATTCAAAGACTGTCCCAGCTATCGGAACATGTACGTAATTTAAGTAAACAAGCTACACAAAAAAACAAACCTGTCAAGAAGCAAAATGGGAGATTCAAAGACTGCCCAGCCATCGGAACATGCATGTAATTTAAGTTAAACAAAAGCTACAAACAGAAAAGAAAAAAAAAAACAGAAATGTCGAGAAGCTACATGTGAGATTCAAAGACTGTCCCAGCTATCGGAACATATTTGTAATTTAAGTTAAACAGAACCCACAAAAAGGGAAAAAAAGCAGAACTGTCGAGGAGCTACATGGGAGATTCAAAGACTGTCCCAGCTATCGGAACATATTTGTAATTTAAGTTAAACAGAAGCTACACAAATAATAGAACTGTCAAGAAGCTACATGGGAGATTCAAAGACTGTTCTGACTGTCGGAGCATGTACGTAATTTAAGTTAAACAGAAAATACACAAAAAACAGAACTGATGAGAAGCCACATGGAAGTATTCAAAAGACTGTCCCAGCCATCGAAATATGCATGTAATTTAAGTTAAACAAACGTTACAAAAAGAAAAAAAATCAGAACTTTTGAGAAGCTATATGGGAGATTCAAAGACTGTCCCAGCCATTGGAACATGTATGTAATTTAAGTTTAATAGAAGCTACACAAATAACAGAACTGTCGAGAAGCTACATGGGAGATTCAAAGACTGTTCCAGCCATCGAAACATATATGTAATTTAAAACAGAAACTACACAAAAAACAGAACTGTCGAAAAGCTACATGGGAGATTCAAAGACTCTTCCGGCCATCGGAACAGGTATGTAATTCAAGTTAAACAGAAGGTATACAAAAAACAGAACTGTCGTGAAGCTACATGGGAGATTCAAAGACTGCCACAGCCATCGGAACATGTATGTAATTTAAGTTAAACAGAAGCTACATAAATAATAGAACTGTCAAGAAGCTACATGGGAGATTCAGAGACTGTTCTGACTGTCGGAACATGTACTTAATTTAAGTTAAACAGAAAATACACAAAAAAACAGAACTGAGGAGAAGCCACATGGAAGTATTCAAAGACTGTTCCAGCCATCGGAACATGCATGTAATTTAAGTTAAAAAAACGTTACAAAAAGGAAAAAAGCAGAACTGTCCAGAAGCTATATGGGAGATTCAAAGACTGTCCTAGCCATTGGAACATTATGTAATTTAAGTTTCATAGAAGCTACACAAATAACATAGCTGTCAAGAAGCTACACCGGAGATTCAAATACTGTCCCAGCCATCGGAATATATATGTAATTTAAGCTAAACAGAAGATAAAAAAAGCAGAACTGTCGAGAAGCTACATGTGAGATTCAAAGATTGTCCCAGCCATCGAAACATGTATGTAATTTAAGTTAAACAGAAACTACACAAAAGCAGAACAGTCGAAAAGCTACATGGGATATTCAAAGACTGTTCCGGCCATCGGAACATGTAGGTAATTTAAGCTAAACAAAAGCTACACGAAACGCAGAACTGTCGGGAAGCTATTTGGGAGATTAAAAGAGTCTCAGCCATCGGTACATGTATGGAATTTAAGTTAAACAGAAGCTACAAAAAGAATAAAAAGCAGGACTGTCGAGAAGATGCATGGTAGATTCACAGACTGCCTCAGCCATCGGAACATGTATGTAATTTAAGTTAAACAGAAGCTACACAAATAACAGAACTGTCGAAAAGCTACATGGGAGATTCAAAGACTGTTCCGGCCGTCGGAACATGTACGTAATTTAAGTAAACAAGCTACACAAAAATACAAACCTGATGAGAAGCAACATGGGAGATTCAAAGACTGCCCAGCCATCGGAACATGCATGTAATTTAAGTTAAACAAAAGCTACAAACAGAAAAGAAAAAAAAGCAGAACTGTCGAGAAGCTACATGGGAGATTCAAAGATTGTCCCAGTCATCGTAACATGTATGTAATTTAAGTTAAGCAGAACTGTCGAAAATCTACATGGGAGATTCAAAGACTGTTCAGCCCATCGGAACATGAATGCAATTTAAGATAAACAGAAGCTATACAAAAATCAGAACTGTCGAGAAGCTACATCGGAGATTCAAAGACTGTCCCAGCTATCGGAACATGTATGTAATTTAAGGTGAACAGAAACTACAAAAAGAGAAAAAAAAGAAGCAGAACTGTCGAGAAGCTACATGAGAGATTCAAAAACTGCCCCAGCCATCGGAACATGTATGAAATTTAAGTTAAACAGAAACTACATAAATAACAGAACTATCGAAAACCTACATGGAGATTCAAAGACTGTTCCGGCCGTCGGAAAATGTCCGTAATTTAAGTAAACATAAGCTACACAAAACAAACAGAGCTGATGGGAAGCTACATGGGAGAATCAAAGACTGCCCCAGCCATCGGAACATTCATATAATTTAAGTTAAGCAAAACCTACAAAAAGGAAAGGAAAAAAATACTGTCGAAAAGCTACATGGGAGACTCAAAAACTGTCTCAGTCATCGGAACATGTATGTAATTTAAGTTTAACAGAAGCTACACAGGTAACAACTGTCGAGAAGTTACATGGGAGATTCAAAAACTGTCCCAGCCATCGAAACATGTATGTAATTTAAATTAAGCAGAAACTACACAAAAGGCAGAACTGTCGAAAAACTACATGGGAGATTCAAAGACTGTTCCGGCCATCGGAACATGCATGTAATTTAAGTTAAACAGAAGCTACACCTAAAACAGAACTGTCGAGAAGTTACATGGGAAATTGAAGATTCAAAGACTGTTCCGGCCAAAGGAACATGCATGCAATTTAAGTTAAACAGAAACTACACCTAAAACAGAGCTGTCGAGAAGTTACATGGGAAATTCAAAGACTGTCCCAGTTATCGGAACATGTATGTAATTTAAGGTAAACAGAAGCTACAAAAAGAAAAAAAAGAAGCAGAACTGTTTAAAAGCTACATGGGAGATTCAAAGACTGCCCCAGCCATCGGAACATGTATGTAATTTAAGTTGAAAAGAAGCTACACAAATAACTGAACTGTCGAAAAGCTACATGGGAGATTCAAAGACTGTTCCGGCCGTCGGAACATGTACGTAGTTTAAGTAAACAGAAGCTACACAAAAATCAGAGCTGATGAAAAGCTACATGGGAGATTCAAAAACTGCCCCAGCCATCGAAACATGCATGTAATTTAAGTGAAACAGGCGCTACACAGATGATTCTGATACGTAACCACGGTCACCAATTCCTAATAATGTAAATTATGTTTTCGCAATCACTACAAATGCAAGGCCTCATTTAATACAAATATATAAATAAGGTAATTATGTATGTTAAATGCATCATCTAAAAAGACCCATGTTATTAATCAAAGTCCTATATGGAATTGGAATGTTAAACAATAATACAGAATTTATTAACTACAACCAAAAATAGCAAAGTATTAAAAAAAATACCATATAATATTCAACCCTTGCATATATAGGGAGTGTTCGTAAAATAAGTTCCGTTTTGATATATATATATATATATATATATATATATATATATATATATATATATATATATATATATATATATATATATATATATATATATATATATATATATATATAACTCTTTCTTTATATATATATATATATATATATAAATAAACACATTCTTTTATAATAATTTTATTTTTACAATAAAATTAAAAGCACTGCCAAGTCGCCTGGTCTTGTTCAATTCAGACAGCATTTTTGTAGCTTCCTTGACCACAGTTTTTAGTATCATAAGTTCAATTCAGACAGCATTTTTGTAGCTTCCTTGACCACAGTTTTTAGTATCATAAGTTGTTTCTCACGATTTCATACAGATCAGTTCTTGAAACTTAAGGAAACTGATTTGAAAGTACAGAAATAGTAAACGTCGATTCTGACGACTTTTCTCATCCACTTTTATTACTTTCAATGATGATAGAAGACTGCCTACACCTTGCCTTGTCTTGCGCATTCGTACGTTCTTCACGGACTGTCTCACCCAATTTCTCACCATACGATCACTCATTGTTTTCTCACCACAAATTTCACAAATCCGCCGATGAATTTCATTCCGTGCGTTTCAAATTTCTTGCGTTTAAAAAAAATTATAAACGACCGTATTTCGCAATCGGCAGGATCTTGAACTGAGTTAAGCATTTTAAACGACAAGAAACTGAAAACACCCTCTGCTTTGACTGTAATGGCACCGGTTGAAAGCTACTGAACTATGGAAAGAATTTCTCATGCACACGAAAGCGATCGTAGGGCTGCTGCGGTCATTTACCGAAACGGTACTTACTTTCCGAGTACGAATACTTATCTAACTAAGGGTGAGAGTGAAATACTTACCATCACATACTATGGCGAACAGTTTCCAAAAGAAAAATAATTAACTCGCTTTCTAAAGAACTATTTTTCAAACTCATTTCGGATGACACTCATATGTAAACAAATTCCCATAATCTATAGTCTGTATATAAACAAAACATATAAAGTTATTTTTAGAATTAAGCTCATTTAGGAAATGATCTTCTCAAAGGACTTTTAACAATTTCTTTTAATTTGCTTTTCAACCTCAAGAGGAAGTTAACTACCACTCGAAAGTACAATTTTCCTTTTTTTCCCTTTTGATACTTAATTGTATTGGTAACTGAATATAAAATATATATACCGTATATATATATATATGGACAAAGTTACTTAACGCCCACACGAGATCCGGATCAAAAAAATTTTCACAGGTAGCATCTATGATACATATTAGATGTTCTAGGGTCGAAAATGAATTTTTTTTTACCTGTTCTAGGGGCAAAATTATATATATATTATTGTAAGGTATTACGGCAATGTAGGGGGGCTCGAGCCGACAGGGAACACAGGGGGACGTTTCCCATACCCCGTAGGAAGGAACCCGGCCCCGCGACACCCAAATACCAAAGGCATAGGTTCCGGAGACCCTCCCGGAAGAGAGGTTAATAGTTCCCAGGCCGAACCCCGACTCTACCATCGGTGCGGTATACCCTTGGGGTATTCTTTAATTACATTTTCCTTACTAAAATTTTACCAGGATTCCAAAAATGTATTCTTTTTCGCTGTAGCTATTGTAGTTTTTGAGATATGATTGTTTTTTTTTTTTTTTCCTTTCGACCCTAAAACGTCTATTTATGTATCATAGAGGCTACCTGTGAAAATTTTTTTTTTATCCGAGCTCCCGTTCCGTGTGGGCGTTAAGTAACTTTACCTATATATATATATATATATATATATATATATATATATATACCCTATATATATATATATATATATATATATATATATATATATATATATATATATATATATATATATATATATATATATATATATATATATATATATATATATATATATATATATATATATAAATCAAAAAATCAAAAAAATCAATAAAATCAAAAAATTATGATTAGTAATAAATTTATTCACATAATAGAAATGGTCTTCAAGATGTTGAGGGCGTGAACTTTCAATCTACTAGATACTCTTTCAGACGCTTTGTATTAAAAACTAAATAGTTGAAACATACTATACTTAGCACATTTTTCGTCCTATATCCACTAATAATATATATATATATATATATATATATATATATATATATATATATATATATATATATATATATATATATATATATATATATATATATATATATATATATATATATATATATATATATATATATATATATATATATATATATAAAGTTCATGAAAATTTTGATGGTTTTAAATGCATATATAGGCCTATATATATATATATATATATATATATATATAATATATATATATATATATATATATATATATATATATATATATATATATATATATATATATATATATATTAGTGTTGTGGCGTAAAAATTTTGCTTCTGCCAGATGCAGACCGGATATCATGCCAGTCGGAGCGTTCTTCTACTCTATTAACCTAACATTCAAATTTCTTGTAAGCAAATTTATATAATAACATATCTTTTCACAATAGGTGCTATTAAGACATGCATATTCAATTAGCTTTCAAGTATAACCATTAAGTATCTTAAATTTAAGAAGCTTAAGAAACATCGTATCTTTCCAACCTTGCAAGAAAAAAGCTTATGGCCCTCCCCACTCAAGTTTCTTCATGGATAATATATTTAACCAAGCTGGCAACATCTTTATCTAAAAAAGAAATAAACATTCACCTTAAAAGTTCATATATATTCTATCTTTGCATCATAATATATGAATCTTAAACTTTAAAAATTAATTAAATTGACAATATCAATTAAATTTTTTATTCTTTAAATGTTTTAAAATTATTAAATTAAAGTAATTAGCAATGAGCTATTAATTATTAAGACCGTTTTGCTTTATTAAATTGTAAAAATTGCAAATTTTATAAATCCCTTTGTGTTAGTCACAAAATTGTTGAAATCTAAAATTTGCTCTAATATTTTTGACATTCATCCGAACTTAATTAGATTTTCGGAGTATCAGATTTCAATTCGGAGCATTTTTTGTCTACGTAACAGTTTGGCAACTGGTCCCATTTTGAATGGCCAATTTTGAACTGTTTTATCTTACCTGGCAGAGGGTCGAATT
>JABUQX010066599.1:45000-67500 GCA_015478945.1 Trachelipus rathkii | reverse complement strand
ATTTTCATGTTTATTGGTTATGCCCAATATGAAGCCTAAAGATGAATTTTTACTCATTCTGATAAGTGATAAATATGAATGGAAAAGGGGTTATGAGTTGCGTTTGATTTATTGATCTTTGGATTATTGATATTTTTAATTAGAAAAAATTAATAAAATAAAAAAATTCAAAAAATATTTTTTAAATATTTTCTAAAGTAAATAAAAAAAATTTTAAATAAAATGTTTTAAAATAAATTTTTTTTTAAAAGAAATAAAATTTTATTAAATATACATTTTTTAGGAAAGGTTCACAAAAATGGAAATTATAAATATAAAGATATGATTAAACAAATAATAAAAAAGACGATGAATGTAAAACAATATTTTAAAAATATAAAAATATTTAAATAATAGTAATGTGAAAATAAAACAAAATAAAAAACTAACAACAAGATAAAATAAGAAAATTAAACTTATAACACTAAAACCTGTAACAAGCAAAATTAAACTTATAAATAATTACTAAATGCAAATAATTTTTGAAATAATAACACTTAACAAATAAAATGTATAAATCAACTTATTAAAAATCACACTTAACAAACAAAATAAACTCTAAAAATAAACTTGTCAATAATATAAAACTTTGACATACAAAATAAACTAAAATAATAAAATAAAATAAAATCTAAACTTTAAACAAAATAATGAACGTTTCGTCATCACAATGAATATATTAGTCTACAACTTCAAAATAGATATGTGAGATTTGAACATAAAATGTGAAAGAAATAAATGTTGGAGAACGACTTTGAAGAGGAACACGATGCAATGATGTTTAAATAGAAAGTTAATAGTGAATATTAAGGTTGCGTGGGTAGTGTTGACATGTATTATGTAAAGATAGCTAGGGAGAAAAGTTAAAGTGCCTCTAGTAGATTAATGTGTATTAAATAAAAAAAACAATGCAACAAAAAATAAATGAGCAATATATATATATATATATTATATATATTATATATATATCATAGTATATTATATATATATATATATAATAAATATATATATACTTATAATATATATATATTATGATATATATATATATATAAATATATATATATATTTATATATATATATATAGTATATATATATTTACATATATATATATATATATATATATATATATATATATTTATATATATAATATATATATAAATTATATATATATTAATATATATACTATATAATGTATTATATATAGTATATATATTAATATATAATTATACTACGAATAAATGAAGTAAGATATAGTCAGAGTTGCAGTTAACATGATAACTATAAAGATATATTATTCGCCATATAAACCGTTGACATCCGGTCCCCCGCCCCCCCCCCCTTTGTGACAATGATTGCACAGTAAGGTAACTGGATAATTCACGGTATTTTGTACATCTATCTCCTTATCAGATGTATAATCGCCATCTGTAACCTGTGATTGGACGTAATGGACCAATCAGCACCTCGTAATACATGACGTCCATTCCTTGGATGCATGGTGATAGGAACAGTTGTGATATAATGCTGTTGTTGGTGAGCTGTTTCGGAAAAACAGATATTATGAATAGAATGAATCGATGTGATTATAGTTATATTTGTTAAGCGTTATGTAAACGAGTTAACTTGTAGAATAAAAAGCCTGTACATGTTTAGAGGTGGATATAATCGTGTACACGCAGTAAGGAAACTCGGTATGAAGCAGCACCATAATAATTAACAGACAGGCTAAAATACAAATGACTCAGACTGACATTAAGACAGAAAGACAGGCTCAGACAGACTTAATGATTAACAGACAGGCTAAAATACAAAGGACTCAGACTGACATTAAGGCAAACAGACAGACTCAGACAGACTTAATAATTAACAGACAGGCTAAAATACAATGGACTCAGACTGATATTAAGACAGACAGACAGACTCAGACAGACTTAATAATTAACAGACAGGCTAAAATACAATGGACCGAGAGAAGAGAAAGGAGGAGACAGCCGCATTACTTAATAAGCTATTTGTGTTAATTTCATATTATATTTTAGTTTGTCATCGATATTTAAAAAATATCAATTAATCAATGGTTCGTACATAATTAATAGGCTCTTTGTGGCATGTTTCAATAGTTTTGAGCTATATTTGGTTACTTGGTTGGATCACTTAGTGATTTAAGTAGCTGATTAACATTTAATTTTTTATTTAACGGTGAAACCCTCGTATGGGGTTTTCGCTCCCCACAGCGTGTGGGGATCCTTGTTGATTCTGATTCCATCTGGAATTAATCCTTTCGTCATCGTTTCTCCTGAATCGATCCTCTGTATGCACTCTGTGCTTTTGTCTTTACTTTTCTTTTTTTTTTCTTCGCCCCACGCCACCACTGGAGTGTTAAGATTACACTTAGGAACTTGGAACCTAATCAAATTCAAGTTCTATGGGTCCAAGATAAGATTAATAAAAGTGATCGAGAATAAGATCGTTAATAATAAACTACACTCCTTTTTCAAACTGAATGTTGACATTAGTCTAAAGTTGCCGCCATCGTGGAGTTTAAAATTTCTTTCCGTTGTTTGATTTTTCTTTGGCATTACTGTGCAAGTCAATCATTTCCGTTTCCTTGCTTTGTTTTCAACATCATTTTCGACGTTTTCCGAAGATGAGGGTCTTACAAATCTGTAGTTACTGTATATCGATGAAATGACTAAAGAAAAAAAAAAATACTGACACTTGTGTGAAAATTATGAATAATTAATAAGGTCATTACTTGATGATTTTAATTATACGTTTCATATATATAGTAAAATGACGTTACGAAGACAATTTTTATGCAAGAACTTGTAATATCATATACTATACCCTATAATTATAATATATTATATGTATATATGTATATATATATATATTATTATATATATAATATATATATATATTATATATATGTATATAATATATATTATCATATATTTATAAAAGGGGTCAGTACCTGCCTCAGTGCAGTTTGCTCCAATACGGTCCAAATCTGGCAACCATGGTATATTTTTCATCCTTTTTTAGCTCATTTTTTGACTTGTTTATGCTATTTCGGAATATCTTAGTATTTCATGCAATGTTCAATTTGCAACATTTATCAATATTGTTAATTTGTGAATTTAGATATTTGTATAGTTGGGTAATGCAACGCCGAGGTCGTTTCCCGGTATCCCCGGGTGATTGGGCACCCTTTGGAGGCACAAAGTCAATGTGGGAATTGTCCAAGTTTAGAGTTTTATCAACGCGTAAAAATTATGGCAGTTTTTGCATATTTTAGGGCGTCATATCTTGAGCTATCCGTTCAATTGCATCAGCGTCTGCTGATGGTGTCACCCATCTTACCCCTGGATCTTGTTGACGTCCGCTACGTCCGAATATGGTGTTTGGAGCTGAGTCCCAAATATTGGAAATACTTGTAGATAGATGAATTTGGTGAGTGCATAGAAGAGGGTAAATGAATTAAAGTACTGAGCGTAAGTTAAGTACCGACTCAGTGAGTCGGAACGGGGCGGTGCGGTACCACATGTAAACCATGGTACTAGCGTCGATAAGTTTGGGGTGTTCAATGCCTATTGTTTTATAATGCGTAGAGTCGTCATTTTTTGAGGGTTTTCCGGACTCAAAGTGCCGAGGCCCCTCGAATGAGTCCCACTGGAGAGCCCAGGAGTGTCTATGACAGATTGAAGACGAAGAAGATGAGGAAGGAATAAAAAAGAAGTTCTATTATGCGGAGCAATGAGTCACTGTAGGTGTCTTCGCCGGCACCGGTGAGTGTGTTGGATGCCGATTTAGTAAACATGTGATCTAACACCATATATGTGGTGTTAATGTAAAGTTACAAGGACGGTAAGAATAGATATAATAGTTTCAAAAGCTCTGCGAAGTGCCTGATGACACCCCTGATGGGGGTTCTGCTCTGAAGCAAGAGTGGTGAGACAAAGATATGACGGAAAGGAAGTGAGGAAGGAACAAATAAGAAGGAATAAGAAGAATCTCATATGAGTAGTAGATGAGCTAGTCTGAAGGGTAGCCATACGTGATGGAACTAGAATCTAAAGACAAGCACAAGTGCGTACGGAAGAGATGATGACGGAGTGAAAAAGCAGTCCCATATGACGAGTCGCAAATGAGTGATTGTTTGGTGTCTGACCGGCAGACGGTGCGGTGCCGAGAATTAGTAAACATGCCACAGCTATAAGAGATATTGGTCGTCCTTACGTACGAAGTCGTGATGGTTAGTGGCGAGACGATGTAGAATACTAGAAAGAATGGTGGAAGGTGGTCTGAAGAGTAGATCGCGTTAGCTGCTGGAGGACGAAAATGAAGAGAAAACATAGCATGTTATTCGAGACGCACATACCAAGGAGTGTAGAGCGTATGAGAAGACGTCGGATTTCGTTACAATTAGAATGAGATATGGACGAACGATACGAATGTGCGATAGGGCTATCTGAAGGGTAGTCTACAATAGTAGCTCGCGATCTAGTGAGTCTATGTGTCGAACCAAACGTAGTATGATGGAGTTAGATTGGAGCCTGAATAAGGGATCGAGACTTAGTATGGCGATTTGAAACAAACGTGCCATGTATCGACTTGCCTATATGTGTGTTATATAATAAACCCATGTACACAAGATGTGTGCAATGCAGAGTTTTATAGACGTTTGACAGATCATTTTGTTTCATACTGTACAGTTTATTTATTAGAAAATGTTAGCATAATAAAGTTTTAGCGTTACTAAAGCTTGTATAACATTTGTATTTACGAGTGATGTGGTGAGCAGCACACACACACACAGAGGTTAGTGATGAGGGACTGCAGAAGTGTAGATAATAGTTCTCGATGAAGACTCCGTTTATACATCTATGGCTTTAACTCAAAAATGGGACTTAGCTTCTTCACATCCTACTTAAAACGCACATTTGTGAATATAAGTAAACATTGCTCGAAATATCGTTGTAGCTTTTCTTTTGTTGCTCTTTCAACGGAAGTGCTGCCGTAGACTTTGAAATTCCTTCTGCTCACTGAAATGCATTGCTCTTGTTTAAAAGATCCTTCGCAGCGAGGGAAATAGATAGAAATCAGTGGAGGAAATCTGGGGATAGTAAGGAAGTTGAAGGTTGGTACGTGACTATTGTGCAAATAGATCATGAGACAGATATGCTTGGACATGACAGTCTGTGAAAGTAATTGACAGTGGTGCGGACGATATACGCAATCGCTATAAAGCTCAGGACTTTTTGGCGTCGGATGTGTATGTAATTAGACGACGCGGGAGATTTAATGTAGCAATATGGCATGGTAATCTGTACGACTCTGAGGTATGCAGATTCAAAGTTGCACGGATCTTTTACGTCAAAGAAGAACCCGGCAATGAAAATCCCTTATGAGCAATCTGCTCGAAACATTTTGTTTTCGCGGTGAACTCGGAGATTTCCACTCAAAGGTCTGACGCTTCGTTTGATCGTACAGGTAACACCACGTCTCATCGTCAGTTATTACCCTATTCAACAATCCTCGATCCGCATCCACCATAGCAATGAGCTCTTCGCTTATGTAGGCTCGCGTATTCACACTGCTTATTGGGTGAGATGTGGGATAATACAGTGAGAGCGAGTCTATAGCGTAGAGGGATGGATAAAGTAGTATATGATGTAGTGATATTCAAGGGTGATAGAAGATCGCTGATATAGTGCAGTGTATAGTAGTTACATAGCCAATTAGATAATATTAACAATCATCATCGATGTTTGCTCCTGTCAGTTTCCGGATTACTCCCGTACTCAGAATGTGTCACCATTACCGCTAGAAGTGAGAGAGGTCTGCTTGACGCGTTAAACATCGTTCTAGCAACTCCCGCCCTTTTTTTAAAGTGCGTAAACCACACTAAACTTGAGTTTGCAATGATGAATTCATCACCATACTATCTTCTTATCAATTGAATTGTTTCTGTAAAGGTTTGCTGAATTTGACACGAATTTTAATGTTGTTCTCTGACTCAGGTGGGCCATTCTTGAATTAACACTCTCCCCGACAATCAGACGACATGTGCCTCAAGCAAACTGAATTGTAAATTACTGAGATATGCTGCAGCACTGTCAAATGCTCTGTTACACGTCCTTACTATCTGCGGGGCATTTCCACAACAACTGACGCTTATTCATTGTAAGATATGAAGACTAATCGGAATGTTCTGGTATTTTCTAACTCTACCTGCGCATATCATATATAAGTAGCTATATATATATATATATATCCATATATATATATTATAATATATATACTATATATAGATTTTATATATATATATATATATATATATTTATATAGTATATATTATAATATATATATATATATATATATTTATAGCAGAGAATTTTGCTCTTGCCAAAGGAATACTTCCAAGAGTAATACGTTAATTAATACTACTTATAGTATGTTATGCAAAAATAATAGGATATACCAACTTTCAGTTTAAATATAAATATGTATTTCTTTTATAAATTACAACGCTTATTAGGCCTACTTATATTTTTCACTAGTCACAAAAGAAGCAAGTTCAAGTAACGGACGAAAGAAGTTAATGACA
Source organism: Trachelipus rathkii (assembly GCA_015478945.1). Classification (NCBI taxonomy): domain Eukaryota; kingdom Metazoa; phylum Arthropoda; class Malacostraca; order Isopoda; family Trachelipodidae; genus Trachelipus; species Trachelipus rathkii. The sequence continues at coordinate 60,851 of JABUQX010066599.1, read as the reverse complement.
CATTGAACGGGTCATTTTCTCAATCTTTTTTTTTTTCAAAACCATTAAGAAATGAGAATACAGCATTAGAAAAACATGTTAAACATTACTAAACATTACTATAATGCTATAATAACGTGTAAGATAAACACATTTTGAGCCATTGAGAGGAGTGTTTAGGAAATTTTGAAAAAAAAATGATGTTATCAAAATCGAATCTAACACAATTTAAAATCTTATTGGAAAATATTTATAAACTCGTAAATTAAGGTAACTGTTAACGGATGTATGGGAAAATTTTAACTCGTTAACGTCAATTCACAAATGTAACTCGTATAGTCCGTTACTTCTTTCGAAATTAACGAAAACGTTAAAAGTTAACGAAAAAATTAACGAGTTAATATATATATATATATATATTTGTTCTTGGAACAAATTTCCAAAAAAAAATTTGGGGAAATTTTTAAAAAATTTTCTTTTGAGTTTAAAAAAATATTATCTAAGTAAAAAATGTGTATCTTGCCCGATTATAGAAGCCCTGAAAATTTGATGTTGATCGGATAAGTAGAAAAAAAATGTCAATATTTGACTTTTTCAAAAATTCAAACTCTTGAAAAAGTGAAATATTGATTTTTTTTCTACTTATCCAATCAACATTATATATATATATATATAATTAATATATATATTATATATATGTTTTTTATTATATACAAATAATATATAGTATATATATATATATATATATATATAATAATTATATATATAATATATATATATATATATATATTAATATATATATTTATATCAGGGCCTCTAAACATTCATGGCGCCTAGGCAAAAAAAAACCACCTAACATATTGTAAATTATATATATTATATATATATATATATATATATATAATCTATATAATTATATATATATGATATATTATATTATATATATAATAATATATATATATATATATATATATATATATATATTATATATATATATATATATATAGTATATATATATATATATATACAAAGGTGGGCATTAACGGGTTAAAGCGTTAATCCGTTAATTAACTCGTAATTTTTTTCGTTTAACTTTTAACGCTTCGTTAATTTCGAAAGAAGTAACGGACTATTAACGAGTTACATTTGTGAATTAACTAACGTAACGCGTTAAAATATTTTCCGACCTACTTCCGTTAAGCCGTTACCTTAATTTACAGAGTTTTTTAAAAATATTTTTCTTATCAGATTTAAATTGTACAAGATCGATGTTCGATAACAGATAAACTTTTTTTTTCCACAATTTCCTAAACGCTCCTCTCAATGGCTCAAATTGTGTTTATTCTTACATCGGTTATCTCGTTTTGTAATGTTAACATGTTCTTTCCTTATCGCCTGAAGAAAAAATGAAGTGACTGTTGCCGTTCAATGAGTGATTAACTTCTTTTTCGTTACTTGAACTTGCTTCTTTTTTGACTAGTGAAAAATATAAGAAGTAGGTCCTAATAAAGTTTTTATTTATTAAAATATAATTGTATTAGGGGTGCCTATTTTTGCTTCACGCTAAGCCAAATTTTCACCCCCCTAAAAATGGAGATAAAATTCGGAATTTTCAGCCGATTTTGACCCTATATAACACCAAACTGTAAGCTTTCCTGCGTCTAAAGCCGGCGTTTTTCGAGGTGTCTTTTTTGTGTCTTGTTATCAATCCCTTGACATCTTCAAATTTAATTTCTTTAGCCTCTTTTGTAACTCTCACTATTTTGGATGCTTGAAACTTGAAATATACAAGAGATTAGGACTAATTGATCTAAAATAAGTGCTAGGAAGCATTTTGATATTTTGCCCATATTCGAGCATTTTGGTTCCGAATTTTTCCAAAAAATACTACTATTTTTGGGTTTCAAATTGAAAAATTGGATATTTTTTTTTATATTCTGTTTATCCGCTGCATGAAATTTTCAGAAACATTTGTAGTTCGGGGGAGAATGCACATTTTTTACGTAATAATCTTCTTGTAATTGCAATGTAGTTTTTGGATTTGTTCGTGGAACAAATTTCCCAAAAAAAAATTTGGGGAGATTTTTAAATTTTCTGTTGAGTATTACAAAAATTACTAAGTTAAAAAGTGTATCTCGCCGATTATAGAAGCCCTGGAAAATTTGATGTTGATTGGATAAGTAGAAAAAAATCAATATTTCACTTTTTCAGGAGTTTGAATTTTTGAAAAAGTCAAATAGTTACCTTTTTTTTTTTACTTATCCGATCAATCATCAAATTTCAGAGGGCTTTCTATAATCGGCAAATAACATTTTTACTTAGATGATTTTTTTGTAAAAAATAAGAAAATTTTTAAAATTTCCCCAAATTTTTTTTTTTGGAATCAAGAACAAATCCAAAACTATGCATCATACAGAATTAATCTACGTAAAAATGTGGCATCTCCCCGATCTACAAATGTTTCTGAAATTTCATGCGGGATTAACAAAAAAAATATCCAATTTTTCAATTTTGAAAACCAAAAATAGTAGGTTTTGAAAATCGACCATGCTTCAAATATGTGGTCAAATATCAAACTTCTGGTTCTACACTTTTTAAGATAATAGTCCAAAGTCTTGTATTTTCAAGTTTGTAAGTCATTTCAAAAAATAGTTTAGGAGGAGTTCTGATAAATGTAAAACATAGGTTTTTGAAAAATTGAAAATACCAAAACAATACTACAGAGTACATACACAGAAAACAGCCGGAAAACGAGCTTTAGACGTGCATGAAAAAGCACACTGGTGGTGTTTATAGGTTTAAATCGGCTGGAAATATCCCGAATTTTCTCACGGTTCATTTTTTTCTCTTTCCGATTACTCCATCGATAGGGCGGATCGCAAAAATTGGGACCACCCCTTACGCAACTGCTCCGTTGGTATATTCTATTATTTTTTAACAATAATACACTATTAGTATTAATTATAGGTATTTACGCTTTGGAGTATCTTTGGCAGCTGCTAAGTTCAAGCAAAATTATTTAGACGTTGATAGGCTTATATCATTATTATTATTACTATGATTATTATTTATTACTATGTTATTATTATTTATTACTATGATTATTATTATTATTACTATGATTATTATTATTATTAACATAATTATTATTTTATTACTATCTTCTTCTCTTCTTCTCTTCTTCTTCTTCTTCTTCTTCTTCTTTCTTCTTTCTCTTCTCTTGTTCTTCTTTCTTCTCTTCTTCTTCTCTTCTTCTTCTTCTTCTTCTCTTCTCTTCTTCATTGATTATTATTATTATTATCATTATTATATTATTATATTATGTATTATTATTATTATAATTATTATGTATTTATTATTTTATTATATTATTATTTATTTTATTATTATTTATTTATATTAGTTATTATTATATTATTTTTATTCATTATATTATATTAATTATTATTATTATTATTATTTATTATTTATTATTATATTATTTATTACTATATATATATTATTATATATATATATATATTATATATATATATTATAAGTTATATATTATAATTATAATTATTAATATATAATATATATTATATACTATTATATATATATATATAATATAAAGTATAATATTTTTAATTAAAATATTTGATTTTCAATGTATCAAGTAGAAGAAATTAGCATTATTATTACTATTTCTACATATTTTGAAGGGTCACGTTAACGATTAACGTTAGTTCCGTTACATTTTTTCCGATAAACGCTTTAATGATTAACGTCTTTAATCTTTTTTGTTACGATTAATGATAAAGGCGTTAATTTCTCAATTAATCGGTGCCCACTTTTCTATTTATATATAATATATATATATAAATATATATATATATATATTATAATTAAAATATATATAATTATATTATTATTAATTAAATTATATTATATATATATATATCTGATTATTAATTATTTTGTTGTATATTTTTTTTTTCTATTTATAAAAATATATATATTATTATATAATCGCCTTCGGCGATAATATGCCTTTATCGATATAATTTTAATAATTATATATTATTCTATATACATATATAATATTTATATTATTATTTATATATATAATATAATATATAATATATTATATTTAATATTATAATTATATTATATAATATAAATTAATATTATTATATATAATATATATATATTATAATATATATTATATATTTATATTATTATATTAATACTATTTATTTAATAAAGTTAATAATATATATATAATAATTCAGTATACACTCAGGCGAATCCCTTTCTCAAAAGGGGGGCATATAATATAAATCTAATTAATAAAATTAAATAAAGAAGATCATTAAAATAATGGAGATACCACCTGTCCTGCTAACGATTCTCTCAGGAGGCGCAGACGCGGATTAAACTAGTAGGAAGTTGATATTATGCGGGGGAAATAAAGAATGAAGGCAGTTCAAAATATAATGTGGTGAAGAATGGAGGTACTAAACGAGTGATTCTTGATGTCTCCAATATCCACTATATTCAGAGAAATAGGCCACCTATGTTTAATTACTATTCGAACCGCAGTGGTGTAGATGCGAAGAGGTAATTCTCTCGAGCACTGCCGTTGTAATACCTTATATAGAAAAGAGATAGGGCACCGACGTTCCACGACGCAGAGAAAGAGGGTCAAGTGGAGTCAGAGAGTATGGGAAGTTTATAAGCCTCTTGGCCTTAGCTTCAACTCTATCAAAAGGAGGGTGGAACCGGAGCCACCGGCAAAGTGTGGGAAACAGTATTCCATACAGGGGGGCGAGATCGGACCTTTATGTCAACTGGAGCGATCTGAGCAGAAGAGAGAAAAATTCACGCAGACTCTGACACAGCAAATTCTCCAGTCTTATATAATAGTATATTAGATATTATATATGGGATTATATTAATATCTATATGTTATTTTATCATATCGTCTAATTTAATTATTCATATATTATAGTTATTATACTTTACTTATATCATGTTAATATAAATAGTTTATAATGATACTTAAGCTTTATATATTACGAGACTATCATATTATTATTTATTTATTATAGTATATATATATATATTTTAATCTTATATTATATTATATATACTATATATATATATTATAGTATATTATATATAAATATATATATATATATATATATATATATATATATATATATATATATATATATATATAATATATATTATTTATATACTTAAGGAAAAGGCAATAAGTCTGAATTTCGTTGACAGTGTTTAGATTGGATTTTATTATTTTGGCCCTTGAACTTTTAAATTTAGGTTTTAATGTTTAAATCAATTTTACTTACTTTTTTTTATTCGTGTATTTGTATGGGTGTAAAAAAGCGTTAGTGTTTTACTTATGATTTTTCAAATTTTCATATTTACTGTAAATACGATTTAGCATTTTAACCATTTACGTTTTTTAAATTTAGGTTTTCGTGTGTGAATAATTTTTAGCCTGATTTCACGTTTGTTCGTTTTTTTTTGTCTGTTGTTTGCTTTGTGGTTGCTGTATGTGCATAAGATGGCAGATTTGCACAGGTGCGGGCTTACTATCGACTTTCCTAACATCCGTGGCTTGCAATCTAATCTGCATCCGTGGACTACCTAACTCTTAAACTCTAACCCTAAACTTTTGCTCTTTGTCTTGAGACCCAGATTGCTAGGAATTCATCCTCTAACTCGTTTAATATGTCAAACTATAATATAACTTATTCCGTCTGAAGGGTGGAGTATGTGGCCTAGTAACATAACATCTCCTTAAGAACGTTCTTAAGATTTGAATCTCCTAACTTCGATTGTTCTGTGGATTTAAAATCTTTCTTCCTTCTACTACAATAATTTGTTTCTGCTATGTTCCTCCAACAAACAGAATTTTCATGCTTTTTGATTATCTTTCAACTTTCACGAGACTGTTATATCTCTCATCCAAATACTGAGGTTACTCTATTTGGGGGATTCAACAACTGAATGGTTGGGGTCCTCTTATAGCTGATTAGGTGGGGAGTGAGGCGAATCTATTCAGCATTTCTCACGACCTGGAGCAACTATTTAAAGACACGACACACATTCTGCGGATCGTCCAACAATTCTTTTGAACACACTTGACGCTATGTTTCAAAACTAGTCCTTCTCTCTTAAATACACCTTCGCTCCTATTGGTAAGTCTGACCAACTTATTATCTTTAATTTTATATTTACTCCAACAGTTCCGATCCTGCGCTATCGCGTTTTTTTCGGGGCAATATCGGCGATGGTTGCCTAAACGTCGCTTCTACCTAACTATGATGCGGAATGACTGTTTTGACTCTGGTGAAGCTTCGGTTTAAGCTGTAATCGTTGATGGGAGAGCAGGTTCATTCCTTCTTCGACTAAAATCTTTCTCTCCTCATAATCCACGGTTCGAACGTGCTTGTTCTCTGGCCATTCAGGCTTAGAGACAGTGCGTGTGGAAAAATTCGTTCTCCTATCACTCTTGCTAATTTTCATCAGCTAGAAATCGGCAGGGATACCTTCGACGACAAAGCGGCTTTCAAGTCAAACGCAAGGGCGCCTACTCCTAGGTTCTCTCTACTGAAAAATCTTTTCTGGCCTCTTGCCTAAAACATCTCTAACAACTTCTGTAAATGCTGGACTTTCCCTTCTATTCGAGTCTGGACGGTTCTGTTTTTGCTATTCTCCAACTGAATAGGCGCATCTCTTTGGCTCCTAATTTTCAACTCTAACTCACCCTGGAAGAGTTCTGGCAATTCCTGCCTCCCCCTCAATCCTTCTCCTCTCAGTGTTCTATGCCTTTACAGTGATTACATTTGACGGTGCATGGATCTCCTGAAATTATGAACGTTAGGAGAAGGCGGTGACGATAGCGTCTTACCGATTTTGAGGAATCGTGCCTCCGTGCTGACCGCCCTGTTCACTTTTCTCTATGTCTCGCAAACCTACACTTTCCCTCAGTGTTGGAAGAGCACACTCCAACACTTCTTCAAGCTCATTTCCATTTCTGCTCCCTTCTTTACGTTCTAGAATGCTTCGTCTTAATCTTTCCGATTCTATTCTCGCTGTCCTGGATAGGAATTCCGGGTGGGGTCGCCTCAACTTTGTGAAATTCAATTCAAAACTCAACTTCTACAAATTCCCCTCTCTAAAACACCTTCTATTCCTTATCTCTTTCGACTGGTTCTCTCGTCTCTCCTGATTGCAATCAAAACATCCTTGGCCTTTAACATAAAAAAAACAATTTTTTTGGAAAAGTTCACAACGGTTGCTAGGCGGCCTCAAAGAAACTGGGAGTTCGTTAGACTGGAGACTTTTTTTCCTCTTTTTCAGGTTACACCACTATACGGCCTCATTCGCCCTTGCATGGAGTATGCTTCTCATATCTGGGGGGGGGGCTCTGGTTCACCCGGCTTTTGAACAGGGTTGAGTCAAAGGCCAAAGACCTATAAACTGTTCCGTACTTTTCACTTCTCTGACCCTCTATCTTTGCAGCGCGATGTTGGTGCTTTATCTCTTTTCTATGGTATGTAGCGGCCCAGATTGCTCGACGGGAACTTGTACTTCGCGACCACCACTTTTCCGACGCCTAGTAACAGTAGGGGTCTGTGTCTGCCACGAAATTTGTGTGCGGATATTGGTAACCAGGCTAGTTCGCTGCGGTGCATCCTTCTTTTCTGCCACTCTGTTCTGTGGAATTGTCTTCCATCTTCTGTGTTTCCTGCTCAATTGTATCTTCCTCAGCCTAGTTGGTAAGCTTGCGCTCTGTGTCATATGCGTATTTGAGCGTTAAGTGTGGAATTTCTGAGGGGTGCAACACCCTCCTTGAATAGAGCTTTGCCGTGAGTGGGGGTGACAACTGTAAATATTTATATTTATATATTATAATATATATATAAATATATATATATATATATATATATAATATATATATATATATCTATAATATTATAATTATTATATATATATATTTCTGTCGTTTGTCTGCCGCGTTCTAGCCACTAGGGCCGCCCTCATATTCTGCGCCCTACGGCATTTGCTAGTTTGCATGTTTAAAATTAATATGATATAGATATATATATATACTAATATATTTTAGTATATATTTAATATATATAATATATATATATAATTAATATTATATATTTGTGGGAACGAGAGAGTAATTTTCTCAATTATAGTAATACGGAAGAATACTTTATTTTGTTAAAAATTTGTTGGCGTTAATGATTTCGGCCTGGTAAAATTTAGTATTACGAGAGAGAGAGGGAGAGAGAGAGAGAGAGAGAGAGAGCGAGATGAGAGAGAGAGAGAGAGGAGAGAGGAGTGAGAGTTAATGTATTGGGAAAAGTTTTAAAGATAATTTAACTTTCTTTCACATTTTATATAATTAAAATTTCTTTTCAATTTCGTGAAGCTCATTATCAAAGGCTAATAAAAATTAGACTCAATGAGTAATTTGTAATATATATTATATATATTTATATATATAATATATATATATATATTATAAATATATTATATATATATTATATATATATATAGTATATATATATATTTATATATATATATATATATATATATATATATATATATATATATGTATTTATACGTATATATATATATAATATAATTATATATATATATATATTTATATATATATATATTATATATATATATATATATATATATATATATATATGGTGAAGGTTACCATAAAGGAAGGAAAAACTATAGACTTTAGAGAAAAGTTTATTTAGAAGAAAAGTTTACTATATATATGTAGAACATGAAAATTTGTAATTATAATTTTTTTTTTTTTTATAATTACTTCCAGAGACGCATGCTTTGCCATGGTACTTTTTAGTCTTTCAAAACATTTTTTTTTTATGTTTTGCGAGTTTATTTATTTTTTATTTTTTTTTCAACTAAAGGAATACCCAAGCGCCAAGATGTGCAGAGTCGGGGTCTCTCGTCTTCCGGGGAAACGACAGGGGTAGGACTATTTTCCCCTCCGGGGAGGGTCTCCGGAACCCCGCTCTTTTGGTAATTTGGGTGTCGCGGGGGTTCTCCGCCCCTCCCCTACGGGGTATAACGTCCCCCCCTGTTTTCCCCGTCTGCTCGAGCCCCTACTTGGCCGTGTGAAATACTGTATATATAAGTATTTTACACGGCCAAGTAGGGGGATCGAGCCGACGGGGAACCAGAGGGGGACGTTTTCATATCGCTGTAGGGGAGGGGCGGGAGGAACCGCGACACCCAAATCCAAAGAGCGGGTTTCCGGAGACCCTCCCCGAGGGGACATAGTCCTACCTGTCGTTCCGGAGGCCGAGAGACCGACTCTGCCCATCGGTGCGGTATATCCCTTGGGGTTCCATTAGTTTAAAAAAAATAAAAATAATATAAACTCGCAAACCATTAAAAAATGTTGCACGATCTAAAAAGTACTACGACAAAGCATGTGTCTCTGGAAGAAATTATATAAAAAATTTAAGAAAAAAATTTTTTTTTTTTAAATATAACTGTTTTCATGTTCAACATATATATAATTGTAAACTTTTCTTCTAAATAAACTTTCCTCAAAAGTCTTTCCTTTCTTTATGGTAACCTTCACCTATCAATATATATAATAATATATATAATATATATATATATATATATATATATATATTTAGTATATATATATATATTATATTATATTATATATTATATATAGTATAATCTGATCGACGCAAGAAATGTATGTTATAGACGTAAGGTGTGTCTCTCGTTTAACTAGTGCCAAATTTTGCTAGTGCTATTATGTAAAATATAGATTGTAAATTGGTGTTATCGATCATTATTCCTTGCACCTGATCCCTGCTAAAAATAAGGATAGATATGCATACATTACTTCATTAATAAAATTTCTTTGTAAATTTCAGTGTATTTATATTAATTCACATTTTTAAGGTTTTCCGACGAGATGGGACATTTAATTAATTGCATTTTTGTCTTTCCTACCATATTATATAATATATATATATAATATATATATATATATATATATATATATATTATATATATATTATATAATATATATAATATATATATCTATATATATATATATATATATATATTATATATATATATATATATATTTATCTAATATATATATTATATAATATAAGTATATTATATATATTATATATATTTAGTGATAAGTTAAAAGCTCGATTTCTATTGGTTCCGATTCCGATACAGTTAAAGTGCCGATTCCGATTCGATTCCGATGCCGATTCCGTTTATATTTATCTATATATATATTATATATATTAGTATATATATATATATATATATTATATATATATATATTATATAGTATATTATATCTATATATATAATATATATATTACTATATTCATAACAACTACCAGAGGGCCTTTCGACCTGTCGGTTGGTCCAGCATTTCTTCTTCTGGCCCGGATACTCTACCTGAGCCTACTCTTGAAGACTATTTTTTCTCTGCGCAATTGTTTCGGGCTCCAGTCTCGAGTTAACCATCTCAGGTAGGGTTTTTCGCCCTTTCAGTAGAATAAGCATTTTCTTCCATTAGGCCTCAAACTCGTTCTCCTAGAGCTCTCCAAGATCCTGCTTCTAGGCCATAAGATTCCAGGCTTGGTCCAGGAGTAAAAAGCAAAGGAAAGTGACGGTTGCTAGCCCTGGTCGCCTATGACATGGCGAAGAAAATCTTCATAATCCTTGACTGCGCCGTAATATCCATCCATATCGAAGCATATAATCACCTATATCAATATAGTATTATATATATATATTATATATATATATATATATAATTATACTAATATATAATATGTATATAAGTTGATAGGGGAAGGTTATCATGCTATTATTCTAGTATAATTATATATTTTATGCAAACAGGTAGCATAGGGAGGTATACGGGGATTCCGTGCAAACCGCCAACATTTATGTTGTATACCTTCACCATCTTAGGGTAAGGTCATCCCCACTTAGGAGTCATGATGATTTATATTATATTATTATATATATATTAATTATTATATATTTAATTATATAATATATATATATATATATATATATATTATAATATATATATATATATATATTATATATATGGCATCATGAGAACAGTTGCAAAGATGTAAAAAGCAAGGTTAATTGCCTGGAATGCCTGCTTGTATTAATCCTGCAGCCATATTAGGTGCATTATCCCTTACTTAACAGAAATTTTTTAGCAGGGACTGATTGAATTCTTCATAATACTTTGAAGACAATAACGTTATTTTAGATGCTGTGTGAGATACGTGAAATAGTGAACTCGAGGATGGCATTTTGTTGTTTCATAGTTGCTAATAACCAATGGAAGGTAAACTCTAAAACTGGGCATTTGGCAGTATCAGCTGTCCATCATCGCTTTGAAAAGAGACAGGTAGTTCCCTGCATAATATGATCTTTGTATTTTTTCTCACAATTCGTATATTATTTTTCACATAGTTTCTTTATTTATTTCTTGAGAATAACATAACTGGGCACAGCATCGTTATCAGTCTTATGATACATGTTTCAACTAGTTGAATGGTTGCAATCCACTGCGATCATTTCTCCAATAGGTCTGGGAATCTTCTTGGATTTAGAGTCATTTATATGCCATATTTTGGTTTTGTTAAGAGTGTCAATCAAAGTTGGTTGCTTAGAACATTGCAACTCAGTTTACTCCTTTTAGTTTCTGAAATATTTACTGTAAGAGATCTTTTCCTTTTCTGTCCTTGTCTTTCCTTTCCTTCTTTCTCCTTTAATTCTTTTGGATGCTTAGTATTTAAATGTTTAAGCATATTTGTTGCTGTAAAGCCACCTCTATTGGTTCCTCTTGATATATGGATTTTTCAATAATTCGAAAGTTTTTGATTGATTATCCTTAGCTATGTCGAATAATTTCCATGCTAAACTTTTTGAAATTCAAGGAAAAAAAAATTTAAGAAATCCTTCTTTCCTGGTATTGATAACTGCTTGCCATGATTATTTATTATAGTAATAGCAATGTTAAATTTTAAGTTTATTAATTTAAATTTTTTATTTAGCTATATATTTAAATATAAAATCGAAAGAGTAAATTTATGAATATAAAATATAATACTATATAATATATATATATAATATATATATATATATATATAATATATTATATATATATATATTTATTATATAATATATTATATATAATATATATATATATATATATCTATATATAAATATAATTATTATATAATATATATATATATATTATATATATATTTATATATATATATATTAATAAATATTATATATATAATTAATGTATTATATATGTATATATATATATAATATTATATAATATATATTTCATTTCTTTGCAAGTTTACATACAAAAAATGAATTTTATGAGTTTAAATAGATTCAGTTAGGGTAAATTATTAAAGGGTTCATTAAAAAAGAACAAAAGTCTGCAGAAATAAAATGACTAAACAAAATTTAAAGTTCTATTTTAATTCCTTTAAATTTTATTTTTCTCAATTATAAATTTCGCAGGCCCTAGGAGGTGTGCCTTAAAGTGAAATTGGATAAGAAGGCACTGTGGGTGTGGTATGCAGGGTGATAATCTTTTGAGTAGGAATGAACACTTTTGATAGTTAATACCTCTCCTGCCAAATTCTGGACTCTTTCATAAGTGTGCAAATTGTTTAAATACTTGTAAAACCAAATATTAATTTCATAATATATTAAATTTACATAAATATATTCAATAACTCTAATTAATTACAAACTACATGAGGCAAATTATCATGCTCACTTATGAGTTAAGGGTATACTAATTATCCAAACATATCACATAACATAACTAAGAAACATTGCATAAGTGACTCCTCACCATGACTGTCTGAAATCTCTAACATGATATCTTGGCTCTACGTGAAAGATGCGCGCACATCCAGTGTTTCTTAATTTAAATAGAATTAAGATAGAGTGAAATTAAAAATAATATGCAGACTCGGAAACTTGTCTTTGATAATATCTAAGATCGATAAAATTATTTTTAAAGATGTGTGTACCAAATGAATCTGGTCAAGAATCGGTACAATTTTGCCGATTCCGATTCCGATTGCCGATTCCTGAAAAACACCCGATTCTTTCGATAATCCGATGCCGATTCCGATTAATCGTCCCCATCACTAATATATATATATATATATATAATATTATATTATATATAAGAATATATTAATTATATATATATATATGAATATATATATATATATATATATATATGATATATATTATATATATATTATATATATATATATATTATATATATATATATATATATTTATATATAGTATATTATATATATATATATATATCTTATATAATATATATATATAATATTATATATTATATATATTATTATCTATATTATAATATATAACTATATATATATATATATATATATATTATATAAATTAATTAAACTAATATTATATATATATATGAATATATATATTATACTTATATATATATATATATATATATAATATATATATATTATATATATATATAATATAATATAATATATATATATATATATATATATATATATTATGTATAGGCCAGCGTCCCGAAGAGGCCAGGCATGTTAACTAGAAAATATAGATATCTACAGGAAAGTAGAATAATTTTTGATTTCAGCTAAGTAATTTTATCGATGAAACTTTAAAAATTTTTTTTTTTTTTATTTTATTCTAAATATTATTAATCACATCCTTAAAATATTAGTATAATCTTAGATCTGGTAAGCGTACGTTGGTGATTGACCTTGAATCCTCTGGCAGTAGTTTCACTTTTAGAGAAAGAGTTCCAATTAGTATTTATTTTACGCCTTTAGAAAAATGTTATTTTTCTTTTTATATCCTTTTAGGGGGTTCGAGCCGACGGAGGGACAGAGGGGGGGGGTATACGAAGTCCCCCCGTCATCCCCCGGTAGGCCGAGAAACCCGACTCTGTCCATCTTTTAATTTTTACCCGTGGGGTATTCTTTAGTGTAAAGCAAAATAAATTCACACATTTGGCCTTTGCGCGCTTCTCGTACTTTCGAGCTCCTTCGTAAATGTCCAAAAACGATGCTTATCATACAGCTTTCCATCAATTTTAACAATTTTAAATTTTCAAAAGCGTTATTTATGTATTTTTTAAAAAAAAACATGGTTTTTTGTTCCTGATTAAAAAATGTTTTTTTTTATTTCTGTAGCTGTTATAGTTTTTTAGTTACATGCTGCCTCTTCGGGATGCTGACATATATTATATATATATATATATATAATATAATATATATTATTATTATATAATATATATTATATATATATATATATATATATTATTATATAATTATTATTATATATATTACTATAATAATATATATATATATATATATAATTATATTATGTACATTTATAAGAGTTTGACTCCGTTTATGGGAATTTTCGAATAAGAAAACACCGAATTTCGAGTATTTTCTTCATTGTGGCAATTTCTATTTTAGGTTCTTTGCATATACCTATGAACTTTTAATAATTTATTAAAAATTTTTTATAATTAAAAAATATTTTTAGTAATTATAACATTTAAGAAATTAGCAAAGATTATTATTAATTATTATTATTATTATTATTATTTTATTATTAATATTATTGATTACTTATCTTTTATTATTATTATTATATTTATTATTATTATTATGTATTATTATTAAGTATTGATTGATTTTTTTTAACTTTTATTTGAATTTGCTTTTTTTTCTAAAGTTCTTTTATTTTTATTTTCTTTTATTTCGAGTATTATTATATATTTTATGGAGTATTTTTGATTTTAAAAAAACCTCCATCATGGACCCGCGAGCGTAGCGAGAGAGGCCCCCTGCTTTAGCAGGGCCCACAAAAAAAAAAATTTATAAAATTTCAAATATAATTATTATTAACATGGCGTCTCTACAATCTTTACGTACATTCATTAAACTTAAACCGAGATAAAGTTGCTATAGCTTTGCGTATTTTTAATAATACTATACGTGTAAAGCACTAAAAATATATCTTTGTTTTAGTTTTGTGTTAATATATATATTTATATATATATATATATATATATATTTATAGGGTTAATTAAACACTCTCAAGCTAGGTTCTTTCGCTACATGGAACATTTGATGAGTACATTGTATTCATTCTTCAAGTTAACTAAGGTTTAACAGTGTGCTTGTATCCATTTGCCTACCGTTGGTAAGTTGCCATAAAAATTTTGATCAGCAAGCTTTTATATTTTAAATTTAAGATCTGCTTTATTTAAAATTCATCACGTCTAATAGAAATCGGTATAATAATTAATAATTTGTATACTTCATTTTCTTTTCAAGCTAAAACATTTATATTTTTTATTTCTTTTCATATATTTTATTATAACCCGTTCTCTAAATTTTGAACGTTAACTTAAATAAATTAATATAATTTCCTTTTAACAATGACTTTGATAATTTGCAAACTCCAATTTCTTTTCAATCTGGAACATTTATTTTTTCAATTTATTTTCATATATTTTACTATATCCCGTTTTCTAAGTTTTGAATGTTAACTTTAACAAATAAATACATATTCTTTTAAACTGTAACATTTTATTATATTGTTTTCTTTTTGTAAACGCAATATGTCATATTTTAATGTATTTTCTTTTAACTTGCAACATTTATATTTAATCATATTTTCTTTTAAACTCTAACATTTATATTT